>CM056058.1:4802010-5077010 GCA_029574335.1 Rana kukunoris
GGTGTATAGGGACGGAGGGTAGTTTGCCTATTTTGATCCCCAGGTAAGTGATATGTGACTTTGAAAACGGCAAATAAGGAAGCTTTGGGACCAAAGAGGGGACAGATAGGGAGGCCTATTGGGAGTATTTCGCTCTTGCTATAGTTGATACGTAACCCTGAAAATTGCCTGAATTCGTCAAAAGTGGTCTTGATAGTGGACATGGTCAAGTGATGGGCTGGATGTGAAAATTAGGGACATCGTCTGCAAATAGTGACGTGCGAAGGTATTGTGGCCTCCGACATGGATGCCATGAAGGGGGGCGATCTGGGTTAGGTGGCGGGAAAAGGGGTTCAAGTGCTATGTTGAAAGGACGGCGGGGAGAGTGGACAGCCTTGCCTCGTGCCTTTGTGCAGCCTGAACTCCTCAGAGAGGAGGCCCGCAGCGACCACTCTCGCGGCAGGGGCAGTGTACATTGCTTCTATGAGATGCGTGAAGGGGCCCGAGGAGAAGCCCATTTTTGGACATGACCATGGAGAGCCATTCGAAACTAACGTTATCGAAAGCCTTCTCCGCGTCTAGGGTGATGATGGCGTGGTCTCCTGCCGGGTTATTTTTTGCGTGTTTCGAGAGCTAGCATCACCTTCCTGATATTCATGGTGGCCGTCCTACCCTTAACAAAGCCACGACTGAGCGGGGTGAATCAGGGAGGGTATAATGGATGCCAATCTAGTGGCTGCTATCTTGGAGAGGATTTTAACGTCAAGGTTAAGAAGCGAGATGGGCCTATAAGAGCCAGGTTCTAGGGGGTCCTTACCCTTCTTCTCTAAGAGTTTTACTATGGCCTGATTACCCGTTGGAAGATAGGACCCACCCGACCATATGTGTGTGTAGACGTTGTGGAGAGGGGGGACACAGTCGAGCTAAAGGACTTGTAAAATTCTCCGGTGAAGCCGTCTGGGCCTGGAGCTTTGGAGGGGGAAAGCTGTTTGATTACGGATTGGACCTCCAGGACGGAGATAGGGGCATTGAGGGCTTCGAGCTGGCTGGGTGGGGGTTACCTGGTCCAGGGAGATACGTCGTAGGAAATTGAGGGCTGTCGGCTTATCGATAGGGTCTGAGGCATATAGGGAGGAGTAGAATTGGCGCATAGTATTATTGATACCTTTTGGGGTGTAGTGTATGGAGCCGACGCGGGTCCCTGAGGGACATGATATGCGTCGGGCGGTTGGGTCCTTTACTTAATCTGGAAAGGAGTCTACCTGCTTTGTTACCAAACTTGTGGAGGGAGGCGTCTAGATGCGCTTTTTGGGTACGTTCGAGGGTGGCTGCCCAGCTATCAAAGGCCTGCTTGGCAGCAAACCAGGCGTTACGGTTGCTGGGGGAGTCATCAGTATAGAGGACCCGCTGGGCCTGATGCAGTGTTGCGCTGGCCTGTTTGTAGCGTCTAAGGGTGTGTTTTTTGAATGTGGCGGCGTAGGCGATTATGCAGCCCCTGAGGAACGCTTTGCCCGCTTCCCAGAAAAGGTTAGGGTTGTCGGCGTGTAGCGCATTATCGATGCGTATCCCAACCAGGCTTTTTCTAGATGTTGGTGAAAATCGGAGTTATTGTGAAGATAGGAGGGGAACCGCCAGATTCTGGGGTTGGAGGCTAAGTCAGGGTCCTCAAGGGTGGTCGAGACCGGGGCATGGTCCGAGATTGCGATGTCGTGTATGTCAGCTTCCGAGATCAGTGGGAGGAGAGAGTCAGAACAGAAAAGATAGTCCAGTCTCGTGAAGACTTTGTGAGGGTGGGAATAGAATGAGAATTCCCTGTCAGCAGGGTGCTTTAGTCGCCATAGATCGTGGAGGTGCAGTGAATCGACGGTCGACGCCAATAATGTCTGGGTGGGAGGAGTCAGAGGGGGGGCGAGATTGTCCTGGTAGAGGACCTGTCGTCTATCGGGTGCATGATGGAATTGAAATCCCCGCCTATCAGGGTGTGGGCAGGCTGGGTCTCTAAGCGCCCAGGAGGTGAGGTCGCTAAAGAAGGCACTTGTGGGGCTGTTAGGAGCATAGACATTAGTGATGATTATAACCCTGGATCCCAGTTGGATACGGGCCAGGCAAATCGCCCCTCAGAGTCTGAATCTGAGGACAGAATCTTGCAGGGAAGGTTTTTGTTAATAAGGATTATTACCCCAGCTTTCCGACCACTTGAGTCAGAGCCGAGAACTGTGCCTACCCAGAGTTTCCGCAGCCGCGGGAAGTCGGGGGTGGACAGATGGGTTTCCTGAAGGAGGGCGATGTCGGTCTTGAGCCTTTTAAGGTGGCGCAGAACTTTCATCCTCTTATTGGGGGGGAGCGGAGCCCTTTGACATTCCAGGAGACTATTCTCATGTTGGGAAGACTAACAATGGGGTGTGAGCAGGACGTGGAGGCGAGGAGAATGAGAGCATGGAGCATTGTAGAAGTGGGGTGCAAGGACAGCGGGTGTAGTGGTGGTTTGCTGTGAGAGAGAGCGGAGGTGGTAACGGATCCCTAAAAATGGGCGGAGGGTTGAGAAACAGGGAGGGGGAGATGAGGGGAGGGTGATGGGGGCAAACAAGGTGAACAACAACATTTGGGAGCTTCACTTTTTTCCGCATGGAGCCACTGAATAGGCCAACTCCCAACGCAGGGCTCTCAATGCAGCACTTCACCCGCAGCGACCGATGGGGGGGGTGTAAGCAGCAGGAGCAATGCGTGAGGGGGGGGGGGGGGGGGAGGAGCTAGACAGGTATCCTTGCGGGAAGAATGGAAAGGCCTACACATGGTATATAAACGTATATGAACAACATAATATTAAGGCACAAGTAGAGCTAAAACAACTATTACCGATTGTGCAAGAGAACATAAAACAGTGTGAAATAAAACAGTGTGAAATAAAATGGCATTTAGGAGCATAAGAGAAAAGAAAAGGAGACAAACTGGCATAACATCATAATAGCATTAGGCCTACCGTGGTCCCCGGGTGAAGGGGGAGGCACGCTGGAAGGAGAGGGGCCAGGAGTGGTCCTGGACGGTTAATGCGCAGCAGAACTGCGCCGGGATGGTGTGTCCATCCAGAAGGAAAAAAAAAAAGAAAAGGTTCAAGAAAAAAAAAAAGAAAAAAAAAAAAAAAAGTTCAAGAGGATGAGGTGTGTTGTCGGTCGGATCCAGATGCCTTGAATCTTTTAGGAGAGTCCTTGCGTGGGCTTCCGTGTTCTAGGGCCCGGTTGGAAGGTGCCGCTCTGGGAGACTGGTTGTGGTGGGGGGTAGAGCGGTGGGACCTCAGGAAGGCCTCAGCTTCGGATGGGTCATGGAAGGAGAGCTGATCTCCGTTGGGTGCTCTGAGTCGAAGCACGCCGGGAAAGCCAGAGTAAACTTGACTTGCATTCGGTGGAGCTCCGTGCAGATCTGCTGGAAGGCCTTCCTCCTCTTGGAGACGTCCACGGAGTAGTCCGCAAAGATCAGGATATTCATGCCGTCTATCTGGAGGGTCCTGGACTGCCTGAACTTCTGCAGGATGAGGGATTTTTCTGAGTAGTTGAGATATTTGGCGATCACAGGGCGAGGTGACTTGCGATCAGAGTTGAAAAGGCCCATGCGGTGGGCGCGCTCAACAGTGCAGGGGCCCGGCAGGCCCAGGGTCTCGGGGATGCGTCTGGAGCAGAGATCTGAAAGTGCCTGAGGTTGCAGCGATTCAGGGACGCCAATAAAGCGCAGATTGCTCCTCCTGGATCTGTTCTCAAGGTCGTCCAGTTTGTCTAGTATATACTTGTTCGTCTTGTCTTGCGCATGTTCAAAGGATTGGGCCTGGTAAAGATCCTCTTCTATATGTCCGATGCGATTCTCAGCCTCATTCAGCCTGGATGCATGCTCCCCTAGTTGAGCCTGGATTTTCTGTATCCCTGCATTGATGGCTTTTTCCACCGAGGTCGCTATCATGGGGGATAATAGAGCAGCCACGGCCTGGGCCATCAGCTCTATGTTGTGCATATCCCCCGCCTGTGGGGGAGGGTGGAGATGTGAACAGTCTGAGGGGTAGTTGGAGGGGCTGGTGTTGCACTCACCTCCATTGCAGGCGCATCCACCGGATCCACGATCGGATCTACGGTCGAATCCGTGTAGGCCAAAGCCGGGGCCTCGATTAGCGGCTGTCCCGTTCGCGCCGCAGCGGCGGCGTACGACACCGCGCGCCGCTTTTTTCTAGAAATTTGTCCATCCTCGGGTGGAGGGGGGGGATGGCGGATGGTTAGCCCAGGGGTCGGTATAGCGGGTTTGCTGGCTTTTACAGGCCGATTTAGGAGCCTGTGTGCGGGAGCTGATGGAGTGCACAGCTACTCCATGCGGCGCGGAACCGGAAGTTCCCCCTCTTTTTAGTAACCTTTGATTAGAGATTAACTTCAGCTCCTAAAGGTATTCAATAGACACGTACAGCAGCCAAAAGTCCACTGATTACGTTGGCACTCCCTGAGTTATAAAATGTATTCAGCTACATTTCTATTTTATTTCAAATGATGGCAGCTGCAGGAGTGTGGGGTGAGCTGGATTGCTCCATTTGTCTAAGTATCTACAACAATCCGGTCACCCTATCATGTGGACATAACTTTTGCTACGACTGTATCGACCACACCTGGAAGGACAAGCCCGATGGAGCCTACGAATGTCCCGAGTGTCGAAAAGAAATTTGATAGAAGACCTGAACTCAACAAGAACATTGTTCTATCCAACATAGTGCTCAGTGTCCGCTCCTTTTCCACCAGGCAAGAAAAGCCTTTGACCCCAAAGTGTACAATTCACAACAAAACGTTGAAGTTCTACTGCTTCAACGACTCGACCTGTGTTTGCTCCTCATGCTGCACCGTAGGAGAACACAAGGGTCATCCAGTGGAACCTTTGGCTGAAGCTTCTGAGAAGATGAAAAAGGAAACAAAGGATATTCTTGAAAAACTAACCTTAAAGGACCAACAGGTCGAGAAAAGAGTTCTAAATCTGGAAGCCTACAAGACAAAAGTGGAGAGCCAGGCCAACAATGTCACGGAACGTATTGACTCCATGTTTCACAAAATCAAGGAACAACTGGATCATCTACAGAAGCAATTTAAGGATGAGGTGGCCCTCCAGGAAGGACGTCGGACACAACCAGTGTCGGAACAAATACAGAAGCTGGCAGGATTGAGAGATAACATATCAAAGAGGCTCAAAAGAATTGCCGAGCTTGAAGATCTAACAGAACCTTTGCATTTTCTCCTGGAATGCTCTGCTTCCAAAAAGGACATTGGCGATGGCCAAGATCAAGATCCACCTCTATTGGGTGACCTGGATGAAGTGCAGACAATCCTGATGCTACAGAGAAGGATGCCGGGTTTTTTGGCTGCTCTAAAAGCCCAGAAATTGTTTTATCTCCAGCCAATCGCAGACATATCATTGGATACGAACACATCTGGTACTTATGTCTACATCTCACCGGACTTGAAGACTGCCACTGCTCTGGGCCATATACGTCAACCGTATTCCCCGCACCGCTTTCAGTACAGTCAAGTTTTAAGCACCGCCAAGTTTTCTTCCGGGCGCCATTATTGGGAAGTGGCCACTGGTCTCATCGGAAGGTGGAGAGTCGGCATTGCTTACAATAGCATAGACCGGATAGGCGATGGCCATTTACTCGGCAACAACAATAAATCGTGGTGTATGGACATGTACCAAAACGTTCATTTAATGATTCATAACCATCAGGTGACCCATGTTGGATTGTCTACCCCCAGCCCGAAATTAGGAATATACTTGGATTACGAAGCCGGGCGGCTGTCTTTCTTTGATCTGGACCAGCAGGCCAGGCACGTGCACACGTTCACCACGAAATTCACCGAACCTGTTTATGCTGCTTTTGGTGTTTATGTTGCGCAGGCCTCATTGACTATTTTAAATGCATATTAAAGGGGTTGTAAAGGTACAATTCTTTTTTCCTAAATATCTTCCTTTACCTTAGTGCAGTCCTCCTTCACTTACCTCATCCTTCCATTTTGCTTTTAAATGTCCTTATTTCTTCTGAGAAATCCTCACTTCCTGTTCTTCTGTCTGTAACTCCGCACAGTAATGAGAGGCTTTCTCCCTGGTGTGGAGTGTCGTGCTCGCCCCCTCCCTTGGACTACAGGAGAGTCAGGACGCTCTCTATGTTGCAGATAGAGAAAGGAGCTTTGTGTTAGTGGGCGTCCTGACTCTCGTGCTCTCACCCTCCCTTTGACTACAGGAGAGTCAGGACGCCTACTAACACACAGCTCATTTCTCAATCTGCAACGTAGAGAGCGTCCTGACTCTCCTGTAGTCCAAGGGAGGGGCGAGCACGACACTCCACACCAGGGAGAAAGCCTTGCATTACTGTGTGGAGTTACAGACAGAAGAACAGGAAGTGAGGATTTCTCAGAAGAAATAAGGACAGCAAACGCAAAATGGAAGGATGAGGTAAGTGAAGGAGGACTGCACTAAGGTAAAGGAAGCTTTTTAGGGGAAAAAAAAATGTACCTTTTACAACCCCTTTAAGTATGCAAATACAGTAAAACCTTGCTTTGTGGGCAGGGCAGCCATCAGGAATTTTGGGGCCCCTTACACATCTCCAGGCTCCAGTTGAGAAACGGGGGATGCCACAAGTTAAAAAGCGGGGAGAGGGGGGTCGACAAAAAAATATATATATATAAATAAATTAATATATATAATAAAAAAAAGGGGAGTTGCCATCCAGGGCCCTGGGAACCTCTGGGCCCCCTTACAGGTGTACTGCTGTACCCCCTGATGGCGGCCCTGTTTGTGGGCATAATTCATTCCGGGAGCATGCTTGTAATCTAAAGCACTTGTACATCAAAGCAAATTTCCCCATAAGAAATAATAAAACCTCAAATGAATTGTTTCACAAACATTTATTCATTGGTCTTTCAGTTTATAGTCCATATAAAAAGATTATATTATTATATTATATTATTGTGTAACCATAAAATGCAGAGGCGGCTCTAGGCTTTGTAAGGCCTTAGGCAAAACTTAACACGGGGCCCCATGATGGGAAAAATAATTCAAGGACAAGAGCCTCTTCCCCACAACCCTGGTCCGTGGTTGTGGGGGTCTGCCGGCAGGGGGCTTATCGGAACCTGGAAGCCCCCTTTAACAAGGCGGCCCCCAGATCCTGCCCTTTTTAATAACTAAGATGCGGAGGTCACCCGGTGATGTCACCTTGTGACGTCATTAAGGGAATGCTGGGTCATTGACGCCACAAGGGGTGGTGTCACTGATGTTCACTGGTTGTTAGGGACGCTGGCTGCCCCACTCTCCACACATGTACATGTATGTCCCCTTTAAAAACCCAGCCGGCGTCCCGCGATCGGGTCACAGGAGCTGAAGCACGGGGAGAGGTGAGTGTAAATACACCTCTGTGGCTCGTCACTGATTGTCCGTTCCCTGTTATAAAGAATGACGATCAGTGACGTCACACGTCCAGCCACGCCCCCTTACAGTAAGAAACACACAATAGGACACACTTAACACCTTTAGCGCCCCTTGTGTCATTTTCACAGTAATCAGTGCATTTTTATAGCACTTTTCGCTGTGAAAATGACAATTGTCCCAAAATATGTCAAAAGTGTCCGATGTGTCCGCCGTAATGTCGCAGTCACGAAAAAAAAAAAATCGCTGATCGCCGCCACTTACTAGAAAAAAAAAATTATAATAAAAATGCCATAAAAAACTATCCCCTATTTTGTAAACGCTATAAATTTTGCGCAAACGCTTATTGCGATTTTGTTTACCAAAAATATGTAGAAGAATACGTATCGGCCTAAACTGAGGGAAAATTATTTTTTTTATATTTTTTTGGAGATATTTATTATAGCAAAAAATTAAAAAATATTGCATTTTTTTATTGTCGCTCTTTTTTTGTTAATAAAAAATGCAGAGGTGATCAAATACCACTAAAAGAAAGCTCTATTTGTGGGGAAAAAAAGGACGCCACTTTTGTTTGGGAGCCACGCCGCATGACCGCGCAATTGTCAGTTAAAGCGACGCAGTGCCGTATCGCAAAAAGCGGCAAGGTCCTTTACCACTTCCCTACGACCATACATTTATTTGCGGCTGCAGGGTGGTTCTAAATCTCCGGGCCGCCGTGTTTTCACGGCAGCCCCTTTTTTGTTCCCAGCGCGCGCTCCAGAGCACGCAGCGGGGAACTTGTGTATTGGCTGTGTCCCTTGGACACAGCCAATCACAGATCGCCGCAAACGGCCAATTAGAGTGGCCGTTTGCGATGCGATCTGTGCAGCGAATGAGAGATGATCTCATATGTAAACATATGAGATCATCTCTCATTGCCGGCTCTCGCAATGACAGCGTTCTGTCAGGGAGAGAGCAGACCAATCTGTGTTCCTAGTACATAGGGACACAGATTGGTCCCCCCTCCCCCCACAGTTAGAACACAATGCAGGATACACATTAACTCCTTCCTCACCCCCTAGTGTTAACCCCTTCCCTGCCAGTCACATTTATACAGTAATCAGTGCATATTTATAGCACTGATTGCAGTATAAATGTGAATGGTGCCAAAAATGTGTCAAAAGTGTCCTATGTGTCCGCCATGACGTCGCAGTTGCAATAAAAATCGCAGATCGCCGCCATTACTAGTAAAAAAATAAATAATAATAATTCTGTCCCTTATTTTGTAGGCGCTATAACTTTTGCACAAACCAGTCGCTTATTGCGATTTTTTTTGATTTTTTTTTAACAAAAATATGTAGAAGAATACGTATCGGCCTAAACTGAATTTTTTTTTTTTAAATTGGGCTATTTTTTATAGCAACAAGTAAAAAATATTGTGTTTTTTTCAAAATTGTCGTCCTTTTTTGTTTATAGCGCAAAAAATAAAAACCGCAGAGGCGATCAAATACCTCCAAAAATAAAGCTCTATTTGTGGGGAAAAAAGGACGCCAATTTTTGTTTGGGAGCCACGTCGCACGACCGCGCAATTGTCAGTTAAAGCGACGCAGTGCCGCAAGCTGAAATTTCACCTGGTCAGGAAGGGGGTTTACATGCCCAGTAAGGAAGTGGTTAACCTGTATAATGGTCCGGGGCTGAAGCGGTTTAAAGGTACCATAAAAATACAATACTTTTCAGTTAAAATAGATACTTCTTTGCTGATTTATGGATCCTAAAACACTGTGAAATTTTTATTTTTATACAGACAGTACGTGCGTAAGTGCCACAAATAAGTCGGGTTACTCCTCCGGATTTTCCAGCACGGCCCCAAACCGGAAAGATCACTTTGTTCACTTCACGCCTTGCTGTGTCTTTCATGGGTGATTTACGTTTACTGCACTCCTGAGTCCTGAACAATGTGATCTTCCTTCAGAATGGGGAGGAATGACAAATAAAAACATACGTAAAAGTGACAACATCTCTCTGAAGATGAAACAAATAATTGCAAAATCTATTGCCTAACACAGGATTTTTTGGGGGGTCAAAGCTTGACGTATGTACAAGAAGTAATCATGTTCCTATAAGGCTGCATTCACACCTAGGCGTCGCGTTTTCCGTCGTTTGTTTCCGCGGATTCCGGCGACAAAACACGTCGTTTGTTACCCGCGGTTTTGTACAGCTCATGGTGAGCTATAGAAAACGCCCAAGCCGTCCCGATTCGCGCGACTAAAAAGGGTCAGGGACTTGTTTTGAGCTTTAGGCCTTCGGCGTTTCGTCGTTCGGCGTGGAGATGTGAACCATCTCCATAGAGAACAATGTTAAATCACCCCTCCGGCGTATTTTAGGCTGCAATAGCGTCGGGCTTCAGGCGACAAAAACGCCTAGGTGTGAATGGAGCCTAAGAAGTAGATCAGGGCTGGACTGAGACCAAAATTTGGCCCTGGACTTCATCCAAACCGGACCACTTTAGTTTGCAAACCAGCACAAAATTTTTTTCCATACCGGGCACTTACGCAACTTCCTGCCCAGGCAAATTTTCAGCTTTCGGCGCTGTCGCAATTTGAATGACAATTGCGCGGTCGTGCTACACTGTACCCAAACAATTTTTTTTATCATTTTTCCCCCACAAATAGAGATTTCTTTTGGTGGTATTTGATCACCTCTGCGGTTTTTATTTTTTTTGCGCAAACAAAGACAGAAAAGTTTTATTTTTCAATTATGGGCACCAATGAGGTGGCACTGATGGACACTGATAGGCGGTGCTGGTATGCCGCACATGATGGGTACTCATAGGTGGCACTGGGCACTCATAGGTGGCACTGGTGGGTACATATGGGTGGCACTGATGGGTACATATGGGTGGCACTGATGGTTACATATGGGTGGCACTGATAGGTGGGCACTGGGCATGGGTGGGCACTGAGGTGTGACACTGAGGTGTGGCACTGATGGACACTGAGGGGTGGCACTGATGGGTGGCATTGATAGGTGGGCACTGGGCATTGGTGGGCACTGAGGTGTGACACTGAGGTGTGGCACTGATGGACACTGAGGGGTGGCACTGATGGGTGGCATTGATAGGTGGGCACTGGGCATTGGTGGGCACTGAGGTGTGACACTGAGGTGTGGCACTGATGGACACTGAGGGGTGGCACTGATGGGTGGCATTGATAGGTGGGCACTGGGCATTGGTGGGCACTGAGGTGTGACACTGAGGTGTGGCACTGATGGACACTGAGGGGTGGCACTGATGGATACTGAGGGGTGGAACTTGTTTATTTACAATTTTGCCATTTTTACTATTTACTATTTTGTCAGTGCCCATGTCGCCAGTCGGTGCCCATGTGTGGGCACTGATTGGCATTTGTTGTGCCTATTTTTTTACATGTGGATGGCCAGGGGGACGTACCTGGCCATCCACATGTTTCCCCTTCCCCGGTGGTCCTGACGGCTTCTCTGTGGTCTAGTGTGGGCATCCGAGGGGGGGCTCCGCTGATAAACAATCAGCGCAAACCCCCAGCTGTGAGGAGAGCCGCCGATCGTCGTATCGTCTCTCTATCTATCAGACGCTAGTGAGAAAGAGCCGATCAACGGCTCTTCCTGTTTACATCATGATCAGCTGTGATTGGACACAGCTAATAATGTGGTAAAGAGCCTCCGCCGGAGGCTCTTTACCGAGATCGGAGATGCAGGGTGTCAGATTGGCACCCAGCATCACCGATCACCACGCTGCGTGCCCCCACGAGCGCGCCCTGGCATTTTATTCTGCTGGACGTCAATAGACGTCAAGTCAGGATTATACAACCACTAAGGAGTCCTCGCTCACCTCTTTTATTATTTCACTTATTCTCCTCTGTATTTTTCCCACCCTTCCCACATCACTACATGAAGTGGAGGGCGTGCTGCGCAGCCATTACTTTGACAGGCTGTCACTGAAACCGGCCCACTGAGCCATCGGCCCACCGGGAGACTCCCTGTAGTCCCAATGGCCAGTACATGCCTGAAGTAGAGCAACAGGTGCACTACGGGGTCTTTGTATAAAAAACTTTGCTGTGTGAATGTGGCAAACATTTGCCTTATTTTGTGTAATAAAACGATCGTCTATCACTGTAAGCTGCAAAGCAGGGATAAGAAACAAAGAGATCTGTAATACAAAGCAAATAAACTCAATGGTGATCAAATACCACCAAAAGAAAGCTCTTTTTTTTGTGACAAAATCATATAAATGTCATTTGGGTACAGTTTTTACATAGGGGTGCAACGGATCACTGCCGATCTGTGATCCGAACGGGTCACCCCCTTCGGATCGGATCTCTTTGCGATCCGCGGATCGCCACCGCGGGCGGCATAGAATTAGGAAAGGCCGCGGCCGCGGCCATCTTGGTACACCCGGCGGCGTGTGTGCGCCTCGGGCGCGGGCTCCTCCTCTGTTGGTGTAAACAGAGGAGGAGCCTGCGCTCGAGGCGCACACACACGCCGCTAACGGGGTAACTGCAAGTACTACGGGGGGTAACTGCAAGTACTACGGGGATGACTGTGCTGTACTGGGGGGGTCACTGTGCTGTACTGGGGGGGTGACTGTGCTGTACTATGGGGCTCACTGTGCTGTATTGGGGGGGTGACTGTGCTGTACTATGGGGGTCACTGTGCCTGTACTAGGGGGGGTCACTGTGCCTGTACTATCCATAAAGGGGTCACTGTGCCTGTACTGGGGGGGGGTCACTGTGCTGTACTGGGGGGGTCACTGTGCCTGTACTAGGGGGGGGGTCACTGTGCCTGTACTGGGGGGGGGGTCACTGTGCTGTACTGGGGGGGGTCACTGTGCCTGTACTACGGGGGGTCACTGTCTGCCTGTACTATGGGAAGAGAGAGATGTGGATATTACAGTGGGGGGAGATTTTTTTATTTTTTTGCTGATCCGAAAATGATCCGATCCGTGACTCCCGATCCGAGGATCGATCCGATCCGTGAGTTTTTTTGATCCGCTGCACCCCTAGTGTTACATGACTGCACAATTACCAGTTAAAATTGCAAAAGAAAATCCTGGTCATGAAGGAGGGTAAAACCGTCCGGTGGGTGACATGATTACTTAGCATGCTGCACTTAGGAAAAACATTTTATCTGATGGGAGGTCCACTTTACCCCGGGGTATTAATGTTCCTAAGTGATGAGTCCCTATTTATTGCACTTTACAAAAATAACAAAAGCAAAAAAAATATATATATATATATTTTTTTCCTTTCCAGCTTTGATGCCTTTGCCGTGGTTCTTGAAAACGTTTCTCCACAGTACAAACACCCCCCAAAATGACCCCTTTTCAGAAAGTAGATACCCCAAAGTGATCACATTTTTTGCCACAATTTTTGAATCAGTGTTAGACCTCTTTCACATTGAGGCATGGAGCCGCGGTGACGGTATAGCCGTGCTATTTGTAGCGCCGCTATACCGTCGTATTTACCGCGATATTCGGGCGCTAGCGGTGAGGTTTTAACCCCCGCTAGCGGCTGAAAAAGGGTTAATACCGCCCGCAACGCGGGCGCTATTACCGCGGTTTCCCATTGATTTCAATGGGAAGGCGTGGTATAGGAGCGGTGAACACCCCGCTCCTATACCGCAGTAAAGATGCGGCTAGCAGGACTTTAAGAGGTGGTTCACCCTAAATATAAGACCTCCCATGTGATCCAGCATACTGGCGTCAGCGCCAGTATGCTGTTTTTTTGTTTTTTTTTAATCCCCCACTTACTGTATTATGCTGAATTATATTTTTTTCCCCCGTGGTGGACGGCGCCAGTATAGCGCGTCACATCTTGCGAAAATACCCGATATGGACTCAGGTAATCTTGGCGAAAATGCGGCGCCTGCACACAGACCTAGGTGCTGACTGCGCATGCGCCGTATTTCTCCGAGTCCTACGGCTATGGCGCGTCACGCCCTCCGAAAAACGCCGAAGTAGGACTCGGAGAAATACGGCGCCTGCGCAGTCAGCTCCTAGGTCTGTGCGCAGGAGCCGCATTTTCGCCGAGATTACCCGAGTCCTTTTCGGGTACTTTCGTAAGATGTGACGCGCTATACTGGCGCCGTCCACCGCGCGGTAAAAAAAATAAAATTCAGCATAATACAGTAAGTGGGGGATTAAAAAAAAAAAAAAACAGCATACTGGCGCTGACGCCAGTATGCTGGATCACATGGGAGGGCTTATATTTAGGGTGAACCTCCGCTTTAGGAGCGGTCCTGCTAGCGCACCGCATCAGTGTGAAAGCCTTCGGGCTTTAACATTGAACACTACAGGGCATGATTTTTCATGTGGTATAGCAGCGCTATTTTTAGCGCTGTACCGCATGAAAAACGCCTCAATGTAAAAGGGGCCTTACTGTTAGAACGGTGAGGACGTGGAACTCCCTTCCACAGTTGGTGGTGTTAGTGGGGAATGCAGATAAATTAAAGAAAAGCTTTTAGATGTGTTTCTTAGGAAACGCAATGTACAAGGATATGGAAAATAGAAGTCACACGCACACAGACTCAGGAGGAACTGGATGGACGGCTGTCTTTATTAAACCGTATCAACTATGTAGTTGTACAGCAACATTCTCCTTCTTCCCGTCTGTGCACCCCACCCCCCCTCCCCCCCTCTCTGGTCTATATAAAGCAGGCAGTGTGTGCTTCCCGTGTAATCACCAGAAAGGAGCTACGCACTGAACAACGCGTGTGAACCCCTCAGACTCATCCGTCCTATCGCTCTCTGTAAGTACTTTCTAGAAGTTGTACTTCTATCACTATTGTGTTGTTGTTGTGTACTATTAAGGACTGCTGGGACTTGTAGTTCTTTGTTGGATGTGTGATGCTTTCTGAGCACTGGGACTGCTGAGACTTGTAGTTCTGTACCGATTCTTGGCTGTTATGTGGACACTGGGACTGGTACTGCTCTAGACATTGGGCTAGATTCAGGTACGGCCGCGTAAAAATGTGCGGGCGTTGCGTATGCCCATTTACGCTACGCCTCCGCAACTTTTACGGGCAAGTGCTGTATTCACAAAGCACTTGCCTGTAAAGTTGCGGCGGCGTAGCGTAAATGGCCCGGCCTAATTCAAATTCGGCGGGTAGGGGGCGTGTTTCATTTAAATGAAGCGCGTCCCCGCGCCGAACGAACTTTGAATGTGCCGGGCCTGAACGTAGCCCAGTGCGCATGCTCAAGATCGCGTCGGAAATAGTCAATGAAAATTACGTGAACGTCACTTACGCAAAGCCCTATTCGCGAACGTTTTACGCAAACGACGGGAAAAATTACGCCGGCACGCCGTCCATACTTAACATTGGCTGCGTCTCATACAGCAGGGATAACATTACGCCGGACCTACGCTAACGCAGGGGTAACATTACGCCGGACCTACGCTAACGCAAACGACGTAAAACAAATGTGCAGGCCGGGCGTACGGTCGGGAATCGGCATATTACGCTCATTCGCATATTTTACATGGGAAAGCCACCTAGCGGCCAGCGTAAATATGCATCTAAGATACGACGGTGTAAGAAACTTACGCCAGTTGTATCTTAGCGTAAGGCCGGCGTATCTTGTTTTCTGGATAGAAAACAAAGACACGCCGGCGGGAAATTCGAATAACACCGGTGTATCTGTAGATTCCTTTGTGAATCTAGCCCATTGTGTGTGACTTATGCCGCGTACACACGATCGGAATTTCCGTCGGAAAAACCTTGGATGGAATCCCGCTCAAGCTTGGCTTGCATACACACGGGTCACACAAAAGTTCTCTGAACTTTCGACCGTCAAGACCGCGGTGACGTACAACACTACGACGAGTGGAAAAAAAATTCAATGCTTCCGAGCATGCGTCAGAATTTTGCGCGTCGGAATTGCTACAGGCAATCGAAATTTCCGTTCTGAATTTTTTCCGTCTGAAAAATTGAGAAGCAGCTCTTTTTTTGTTGGCGGACTTTTCTTGTCGGAATTTCCGATCACGTGTACGGGGCATTGGAATGATCTACTATCCACAAAGGGGTCGGTTTATTTAAAAAATACAATAAAAAGCAGAGCCATCTGGCCATTACTTCCATTCTGTATAAATAGAAAGAATGTTCCGTAAACTATTTTCTCTTCTAAATACAAATGTACTTTTATTATGAGCTGTGATAAAATACCACATTATGGCCACTAGATGGAGCCGAGGAGCATAGGAAATATACAGTATGGCCCAGAGTCACAAAGCACTTACGCCAACGTAAGTGGAAATTTGCGCCGGTAAGCGCAAATGTGCGCCAGCGTATCTGTGCGCCAGACCCACAAACCAACATACGCCTAAAAACTGGCCACCCTACGCCGACGTAGACGAAAAAAGTGCTACCCCGGCGTAACGTGGGCGCACTTTTTTCGTCTGGACGCATGTTGCTGCTCAGATTGATTAGGCATTCAAACAAGCAAATGAGATAAATACGGCGATTCACGAACGTACGTGCGCCCGACGCATGCTGCGCGAGGTGCGCTTAAATTGTACGTCCGGCGTAAAGTTATTCCCCATAGATGAGGCGCAACCCGGCAACGGACATGCAAAGGTCTGCACCAGAGAACACAGGCCGGCGTATTGGGCGTACGTGGTGATCCGGCGAAGCTTAGGCATTTGTGCCGGCGTGGTTGTGAGCAGGCGCATATGGGTGCTGTTTCATGCGTCCACGTCACGGCAATGTCACGGTGCATGCGCAGTTCGTGATACACCGGGCATAAAACACTGCACCATGCTCGGACCATCATTTGCATGGGGTCACTCCCACCTACGCTAGCCTGCGCCTTCGAAACCTACGCCACGCCGACACAGCGTTGGGAGCGATAGTTTGCTGAATGCAGTGCTTGCCTCTCCGCACTGCGTAGCGTATGGTGTTTGCGATACGGCGCCGTAATGAGCGCCCAACTCTCTGTGAATCCAGGCCTATATGTCTTTGTAAGAAGAGATACAATGTAACAAATTGAGAGAACGCTAGAGGGAGTTAGCAAATAAATGTAACCATTGGACGGGTGGCTATGCAAATTATTTATAATTGGTGCAATTGTCACTGATGCCAGATTGCTGGGCGGAGCCACAAGACTTCTATTGTTGGAATTTCCGGACTTCGCCCTCCACTTGATTTTCCCACCATCAGCACCCTGACCCCCCCTGTCCTATAGTGTGCTGATGACCCTTCAATAAACACCTCGCCCATCGGGACCTGTGTGCCCAGCCCCCCTGTTATCTCTGCAATCCTAGATTATCACAAGTGTGGTTATTTTATTATAAATTATATCTTTGTTTGTCTCATCTGTGGTGCTTGTTCTTTAATCTTTATTTCAGGAAACAAAAATAAACTCTTGTTAGTCATGGGGCCGTCCTCTGGATTCCTGCTGGTACTCATTGGTGAGTCATAATTTGTAATGTCGGGTGTCAGAGGGTATGATAAAAGCCCCCCCCCTCTACCAACATTGGAGTCAGTGGGTTTAATTAAAGCCCCCCACCCCCAAGAACTGGTGTTAATGGGAGTAATAAAAGATCCCCTCCATTTTGGGGTTATTGGGAATAAAGACAGACCCCCCTCTCCTGGATTTGGGGTCAATGAGAGTAATATTAGTGTCATTGGGGGTAATAAAAGACCCTGCTCTCCTGGCATCGGGGTCAGTGAGACTAAAAAGGAAAAAAAAAATATTCCGTCTAAAAAAAGACCCCACAACATTGGAGTAATTGGGGGTAATCAAGACCCCCCCAGCATTGGGGTCATTGTATGTAATAAAAGCCCTCCCAGCATTGGTGTCATTGGGTGTAATAAAAGGCATCCCCCAGAATTGGGGTCATTGAATGTAATCAAGACCCCCCCCCCAGAATTGGGGTCATTGGATGTAATCAAAGACCCCCCCCAGCATTGGGGTCATTGGATGTAATCAAAATCCCCCAGAATTGGGGTCATTGGAAGTAATCAAAACCCCCCCCCCCAGCATTGGGGTCATTGGATGTAATCAAAGACCCCCCAGCATTGGGGTCATTGGATGTAATCAAAGACCCCCCAGCATTGGGGTCATTGGATGTAATCAAAATCCCCCCAGAATTGGGGTCATTGGATGTAATCAAGACCCCCAGCATTGGGTCGTTGGATGTAATCAAAGACCCCCCAGCATTGGGTCATTGGATGTAATAAACCCTTCTCCCAGCATTGAGGTCATTGTATTTAAAAAACACCCCCCAGCATTGGAGTCATTGGATGTAATAAAAGACCCCCTAGCATTGGATGTAAGAAACTCCTTCTCCCAGCATTGGGGTCATTGGGATATAACAACCCCCCCACCCCCTTTCCTACAGCATTGCGGTCAATAGAAGTAATTAAACGCTCCTTACCATGGCATTAGTGTCAGTAATAAATGACTGTGAGTTGGTGTTGAGAGGTCACTTACCTCCTTGTAGACCTCCATGTTCCTCTCTGCTCCCTGCTGTGACATCACAGCTGAGAATATACAGCCTGTAATAGAGTGATGAACACTCTACACATGGGCTCCCTGGCATGGAATAAGAAAGCTCACTTACTTTGGGGTTACCTATCCAGTATAGAGACGTCATGCTCCCCAAATGTGCTAGAGATAGGAAGCGGCCTGAGCCTTGGCTCCTACTGACGCGTTTCACCCCACCCCGGGCTTACTTATTGAGCTAAAACTGGGGACAGGGCAAAATGTGTTGGCGACGTAGTCTGGGAGGAGCAGAGACTGAGGTCACTTCGGATTCTATCATGTATTGGGCTCTTGGGAGTGCAGTGTCTCTATACTGCATGGGCAACCACAACTTCTGGATGAGCATTTGAAACGCTGGCACCGGCACTAGCGTGAATCATCGGAGTGATAGAACGGCTCTCCGAGTCATTATTTACTTTACCGTATTTACTTTGGGGGCCACAAACAACCGGCCCTGGGTTGAAGTCTAGGGACCCCTCCTTTAGACATTCCCGTCATAACAGTTTTTTTTCTAGCTTTCAACAGAGAAGGTTTCATTCATTCAAAAAAGAGTTTACATTTTAAAGCAGAGTTCCACCCTTAAAATCACTTTTTTTCATTACATCCAGCATACTGGCGTCAGCGCCAGTATGCTGGTCTTTTTTTTTTTTTTAATGCACGTACTTACCTTATATCAAATCATTGAATTCCAGGCGCACCGCGGAATGTCGCCGCTATAAGGCGTCACGCCTTCCGGAAACAGCCGATTAGCATTCAGCTTTTCTCGGCGCCTGCGCACAGACCCAGGAGCTGACTGCGCAGGCGCCGTATATAGCCGTGTCACGCCCTCCGAAAAAACCCGAACTCGCACCGGATATTTTCGGCGCCTGCGCAGTCAGCTCCTGGGTCTGTGCGCAGGCGCCGAGAAAAGCCGAATGCTAATCGGCTGTTTCCGGAAGGCGTGACGCCTTATAGCGGCGACATTCCGCGGTGCGCCTGGAATTCAATGATTTGATATAAGGTAAGTACGTGCATTAAAAAAAATGTAATGAAAAAAAGTGATTTTAGGGTGGAAGCCCGCTTTAAATATACCTAATATGTGTTCTTCATTTTTTTCCTGTGTTATCTTTTTTCTTGTAAATTTTTTAGGTAAAAGAATGAATTAAAATATATATATATTTTTTTAATTGATTCATAAATTAATTTATGTTTTCCAGGAGTCTCCTTCATACTAACGCATGCTGGACCAGGTACGTGTAAACATGAGATCTCTGCATAGAAGGGGACCTTGGTGTAACTAGGGGCCGACATACCATGGGACAGACTGTACAGCTGTACAAGGGCCCTCTGTGACTTGGGGACCCATATATACTAGATGTGGATAAGGTGGGCAGGGATGGACTGGCCATTGGGACTACCAGGAGTTTCCTGGTGGGCCGATGGCTCAGTAGGCCGGCTTCAGTGACAGCGGACCGCCACCCCCTCCTCTCCTCTGTCTCTTCCTCCCCGCAGCGCTCACCTCCTCCTCCCCTCTGTCTCTTCCTCCCCGCAGCGCTCACCTCCTCTCCCTCCCTGCAGAGCTCACCTCCTCTCCCTCCCCGCAGCGCTCACCTCCTCTCCTCCCCGCAGCACTCACCTCCTCTCCCTCCCCGCAGAGCTCACCTCCTCTCCCTCCCCGCAGCGCTCATCTCCTTTCCCTCCCCGCAGCGCTCATCTCCTTTCCCTCCCTGCAGCGCTCGCCTCCTTTCCCTCCCTGCAGCGCTCGCCTTCTCTCCCTCCCCGCAGCGCTCGCCTCCTCTCCCTCCCCGCAGCGCTCACCTCCTCTCCCTCCCCGCAGAGCTCACCTCCTCTCCCCTCCCCGCAGCGCTCATCTCCTTTCCCTCCCTGCAGCGCTCGCCTCCTTTCCCTCCCCGCAGCGCTCGCCTTCTCTCCCTCCCCGCAGCGCTCGCCTTCTCTCCCTCCCCGCAGCGCTCGCCTCCTCTCCCTCCCCGCAGCGCTCGCCTCCTCTCCCTCCCCCGCAGCGCTCGCCTCCTCTCCCTCCCCGCACCGCTCACCTCCTCTCCCTCCCCGTAGCATTCGTCTCCCCTCCCTGCCCGCAGAGCTCACCTGGGGGTGAACAGAGAAGCAGAGGGAGCAGCGGACAGACAGCTGACTCAACAGCTATGGCCTGGGAGTTTCTCACTTCTGCCTAATCTTGTCCCATAAGGGGGGGAGCACCAAACTGATTCTTTGCCCCGGGTGAAATAATGTCTAGCTTCCCACTGGTACTGCCTATAAGAGTACCATTACCAGCCGTTCTACTCTAATAAAGTAGAACGGCTAGTGGCTAGTGAAGGGGGAGAGGGGGCTTGGGTGGCCGCTGGGGGGAGGGGCGTAAGTTGTCCAGCCGCCATGGGAGAGACCAGGCAAAGTGGGCCAGTCTGGATGAAGTCCAGGGCAAAATGTTGTCCTAGTGCAGCCCTGAAGGTGGGTGGAGGCTCACTTCTGTCTATACCTGTGTGGTGGCTGGTGCTAAATATTTTGGGAAGCCGGCTATCCCCATTCTGATTGGCCAGGAGGAGAATCAGGAAGACAATATATGAATATTAATTTGCTATTGTCACACAATAGCCCAACCTTTTTTGGATCTAATTAGAACCAATTAGAAACCTTGTTGGAATCCATGTTTCTGGCGCCCTGCATGTAGATTAGGGGGCGGGCACATGGATTAGGGGGGCGGCACCCTGCATGTAGATTAGGGGCCGGGCACATGGATTAGGGGGGCGGCACCCTGCATGTAGATTAGGGGTCGGGCACATGGAGTAGGGGGGCGGCGCCCTGCATGTAGATTAGGGGCCGGGCACATGGATTAGGGGGGCCGCACCCTGCATGTAGATTAGGGGCCGGGCACATGGATTAGGGGGGCGGCGCCCTGCATGTAGATTAGGGGCCGGGCACATGGATTAGGGGGGCCGCGCCCTGCATGTAGATTAGGGGCCAGGCCAATGGATTAGGGGGGCGGCGCCCTGCATGTAGATTAGGGGCCAGGCAAATGGATTAGGGGGGTGGCGCCCCTGTGCCCCTTATGGACATCCAGCCACCAACATTCACCGCGGGGAAAAGAAGGCGCTCTCCTATGTGTGTTTCAAAGTCCTGATTTATTTTGCTGGTTTAAACAATTAATAATTAATAGGACATTTTATTTTTCGTTTGTCCCTTTCAGTTGCTGACACTGAGTGCCCACCAAATCAAGAGTACCAACAGTGCGGGACCGCCTGCCCACCTACATGCAGCAATGTGAACAACAAACTCCAGATATGCACCCTGCAATGTGTCTCTGGATGTTTCTGTAAGAGCGGATATATACTTCTGGAGGGGGGTGATCGTCCCACTTGTGTCCTTCCCCAGGATTGCCCCTCAAGAAAATAAACATCCAAATCAATCCTTACAGGGGAAAGGCTTCCTGTGAAATACGTCCCTCCCTCTCAGCATGCAGAAGATTACAGGAAGCTAAAATAAAGACAGGCTCTGCTACTTATACTAGTTGTAGAAATCGTTTTTTATATATGTTTTAATGTTGGCCGTACCTTTGGTGGTTGTTTCAAAGCGTTATTAAATCCAAAACCAAAAATGGAATATATTGTCAGATTTATGGAGTAGGAAGAAGGGGGTCTCTTTAACCACTTAAGACCCGGACCTTTCTGCACGTAAAGGACCTGGCCAGTTTTTGCGATTCGGCACTGCGTCGCTTTAACTGCCAATTGCCGCGGTCGTGCGACGTGGCTCCCAAACAAAATTGGCGTCCTTTTTTCCCCACAAATAGAGCTTTCTTTTGGTGGTATTTGATCACCTCTGCGGTTTTTATTTTTTTTGCGCTATAAACAAAAATTGAGCGTCAATTTTAAAAAACATTCAATATTTTTTACTACAGTAAATAACCCCAAAAATATATAAAAAAATGTTTTTCCTCAGTTTAGGCCGATACGTATTCTTCTACCTATTTTTGGTAAAAAAAATCGCAATAAGCGTTTATCGATTTGCTTGCGCAAAATTTATAGTGTTTACAAAATAAGGGATAGTTTTATTGCATTTTTATTAATTTTTTTTTTACTACTAATGGCGACGATTTGCATTTTTTTCCGTGACTGCGACATTATGGCGGACACATCAGACAATTTTGACACATTTTTGGGACCATTGTCATTTTCACAGCGAAAAGTGCTATAAAAATGCACTGATTACTGTGAAAATTACAATTGCAGTTTGGGAGATAACCACTAGAGGGCGCTGAAGGGGTTAAGTGTGACCTCATATGTGTTTCTAACTATAGGGGGGCTGGACGTGTGACATCATTGACCGCCTTTCCCTATATCAGGGAACAAACGATCACTGCCACAATGAAGAATGGGGAAGGTGTGTTTACACTCACCTCTCCCCGTTCTTCAGCTCCGGGGACCGATCGGGGGACTCCGGCGGCGTTTGGGTCTGCGGGTCCCGCGGTCATGGAGTTTCGGACCGGGTCGTGGATGCCCGCGACCCACGGCTGGGCGTTTAACAATCGTGATTGTGCCCAGCTGTGCCATTCTGCCATCGTATATCGGCGGTAGGCGGTCCTTAAGTGGTTTATCTCATTTCTGTAAACTTATACATTCTGCTGGAGAGCTTGTGCTTTTGAAAAACAACAGACTTGCTGGCCAGGTCACCAGATGAATAGAAGAAAGAAAGCCTAAAAAAAAAGAAATTAATGCAGCCACCACATCGAAAAAATCAGTAACTCGCAATATAATAAATGTTTTTGTTTTTTTTTGTTTAATACTGCTTTAGTCCCCTTTCACACTGACACATTTTTCAGGCGGTTCAGCGCAAAAAATAGCGCTGCTATACCGCCTGAAAAAAATCATGTCCTGCATGCTTCAATGTAAAAGCCTGAGGACTTTCACACTGAAGCGACACGCTAGAAGGATCACTCCAAAAGTCCTGCTAGCCGCATCTTTGGAGCGGTATAGGAGCGGGGTGTTTAGCGCGGAAACCGCGGTAATACCGCCCGCATTGCACTTCTACAGAGGCGTATTGCGGGCGGTATTAACCCTTAGCGGGGGTTAAAACCACACCACTAATAGGCGAATATCGCAGTAAATACGACAGATTCTTAGCGCCGCTATACCGTCACCGCACCTCCACTGCTCTGTGTGAAAGGGGCCTTATGGGCTTTGCATTGAAAAAATTATTTTACTGTGTTTTAAGGTCAATCATCTCTGAATGAAATGTGATTATCAAATAGTATCAAAATAAATTGTGCGCTTTAAAGAGAAATAATTCTGTACTGTCTAAAAATCTGGGGAAAAAAAAAATGTATACTGTATAATATTGTAGGACTGCGAAACGTCAGGAGGATGTATAAATGCGTGGATGTTGTATCACTGCGATTGAACAGCAGGGGGCGACGTAGATATTTAAAACATATCAAATTGTAACAGATACAAAGTAGCAACTAATCAGATACAAATTGCGCTGCCATTGTTTATTATAAACAAACAATCATCTGGTTCCTCCGGGAAGAAGTTTGTGTTTTGTTAATAAAACCCAATTTTCTCAATCGCACTTCTCTGTGTCACTTTATTATATACAAGAGACGGCCATAGACTGAGGACACATTACATGAGAGTGCTGGATAGGAAAACACAAATGCCTAAAAGTGCCAGGGGGCCGCATGAGACCCCGAGCTACGAGCTACGGGATCCCCAGCTCATTAGTAACCCCTTTTCAGCAGATCCCCAGCTTATTAGTACCCTTGTTCAGCAGATCCCCTGCTCAGTAGTCACCCCCAGCTCTGCTGATCCCCCGACTCAGTTGTAACCCCTAGATGTGCCGATCCCCCATTCAGTAGTAGCCCACAGCTCTGCTGAGTCCCCAATCAATAGTAGCCCCCAGCTTCACTGATTCCCCACTCAGTAGTAGGCCCCAGCTGTGCTAAATCCCCACTCAGTAGTAACCCCCAGCTCTGCTGATTCCCCTGCTCAGTAGTAACCCCTAGTTCTGCTGATTCCACACTCAGTAGTAACCCCTAGCTCTGCTGATTCCCCATTCAGTAGAACCCCCCCCAGCTCGGCCGATTCCCCACTCAGTAGAACCCCCCAGCTTTGCCGATTCCCCACTCAATAGTAGCTCCCAGCTTCACTGATCCCCCACTCAGTAGTAGCCCCCAGCTCTGTTGATCCCACACTTAGTAGTACCCCTAGTTCTGCTGATCCCCCAATAGGTTAAAACCCCTATCTCTGCTGATTCCCCACTCAGTAGTAACCCCCAGCTATGATGATTCCCCACTCAGTAGTAACACCCAGCTCTGCTGATCCCCACTCAGTAGTAGCTCACAGTTCTGCTGATTCCCCACTCAGTAGTAACCCCTAGCTCTGCCAATTCCCCACTCAATAGTAGCCCCCAGCTTCACTGATCCTCCACTCAGTAGTAGCCCACAGCTCTGCTGATTTCCCACTCAGTAGTAACCCCCAGCTATGATGATTTCCCACTCAATAGTAGCCCACAGCTTTGCTGATCCCCACTCAGTAGTAACCTCCAGCTATGATGATTTCCCACTAAATAGTAGCCCCTAGCTTCGCTGTTTCCACACTCAGTAGTAGCCGCCAGCGCTAATGATTCCTCACTCAGTAGTAACCCCCAGCTTCACTGAGTCCCTAGTAAGTAATAACCCCCAACTCCACTGATTCCCCACTAAGTAGTGACCCCCAGCTCCACTGTTTCCCTGCTCAGTAGTACCCCCAGCCCTGCTGATTCCCCACTCAGTGGTACCCCCAGCTCTGCTAAACCTCTGGATTGCTGATCATGTGCCGTTGCTAGTTTCTCCTGCTCCAGTCCCCCAGTTTTTCTGATCCTTTGCCACTCAGTTCTCTCTCTTTGGTTCCCACTCACCTTCTGCTGTAGTGTTCCCATGTTGTACACCACCCAGTTGCCCTCTTCAGTCCTGACCCCCCTCATCTGCACCAGGCACTTCCAGAATACATACACATCAACCGGAAGTGACTGCCGATGACATCTTTCCAGTTTGCTTGTTGGTTTCCCAGTGCATCCTGGGATATCTCATACCTGCAATACCTCCAAAGCAAAGCTAAAGTCTGATTCACACCTATGGCATTTCTAGTGCTTTTTGCAGATTTGCCCTACAGTCCATTTAACATGGTTTCCTATGAAACACGTTCTGTTGTAGGTGTAAATCAGGCCTTACTGTGAATAAAAGCCCATCAAAAGCTTCAGGTGATGTAAGCGAGCTTTGTCATAGACTTCTACGGAGGCTTTGGAGATGCTTTAAAGCACCAAGAAAGCGACATGGGGGATCATTTTTGAAGCAAAGCAAACGCAATGTGTGACCGGGACTGGAAGGGAACCCACAATTGATGGCACAGGGGCTCGTTTGATGGCACACTGGCGACAATTGATGGGCACAGTGGCTGCGTTTGATGACACAGTGGCGACAATTGATGGCATGGCACAGTGGCAACAACTGATGGCACAGTGACGACAAATGATGGGCACAGTGGCTTTGTTTGATGACACAGTGGCAACAATTGATGGTATGGGCACAGTGGCAACAATTAATGGTTATGGCACAGTGGCAACAATTGATGGTATGGGCACAGTGGCAACAATTGATGGTATGCACAGTGGCAACAATTGATGGTATGGGCACAGTGGCAACAATTGATGGTATGGCACAGTGGCAACAATTGATGGTATGGGCACAGTGGCAACAATTGATGGTATGGCACAGTGGCAACAATTGATGGTATGGGCACAGTGGCAACAATTGATGGTATGGCACAGTGGCAACAATTGATGGGCACAGTGGCGACAATTGATGGGCACAGTGGTGACAATTGATGGTACAGTGGCAACAATTGATTGCACAGTGGCGACAATTGATGGGCACAGTGGCTCGTTTGATGGCACAGTGGCGACAATTAATGGCATGGCACAGTGGCGACAATTGTTGGGCACAGTGACGACAATTGATGGCATGGCACAGTGGCGACAACTGATGGCACAGTGGCGACAAATGATGGGCACAGTGGCTGCGTTTGATGACACAGTGGCGACAATTGATGGCATGGCACAGTGGCGACAATTGATGGGCACAGTGGCGACAATTGATGGCACAGTGGTGACAATTGATGGCATGGCACAGTGGCGACAATTGATGGGCACAGTGGCGACAATTGATGGCACAGTGGCGACAATTGATGGCAGGGCACAGTGGCGACAATTGATGGCACAGTGGCGACAATTGATGGCACAGTGGTGACAATTGATGGCACAGTGGTGACAATTGATGGCACAGTGGCAACAATTTTATGTCACAGTGGCTGCGTTTGATGGGGCACAGTGGCGACAATTGATGGCACAGTGGCGACAATTGATGGGCACAGTGGCGACAATTGATGGGCACAGTGGCGACAATTGATGGGCACAGTAGCTGCGTTTGATGGGCACAGCGAGGCTGCAATTGATGTATTTTTTTCGTTTTTGTGCGCCCCCCCCCCCCAAATAATTTGAGCACCAGCCGCCAAATTTTGTATAATTGGCAGTGTTGAGGGGCATGAGATCAGTGGCAGCAGTGGTAGAGGGGTGAGATCAGTGACAGTGCTTGGTGGGGGAGATAGGATGAGTGACAGTGCTGGGGGGCATGGGATCAGTGGCAATGCTGGAGGGGGGGCATGTGATCAGTGGCAGCAGTGGTAAAGGACATGCTTCAGCTGAACTGGAGAACAGAGACATTTCCAGGCCTGATAGGGATGAGCAATGGATTGGGGCTACAGGGGCATTCCTATGGACCCCTGTAGTGCTGTGCGGTGCAGTGCCACTGTTCACCTAAGGATGGGGAACCTGAGGTTTTCCGGTCAATATGTGCTGCTGAGACCATGATGAGACACTTTTCTAGGAACAGTTGGTCACATGATTTGAAGCTCCTAAACGATGACTGGGAGCTGTCCATGGTAGCCCCAGCACTGTGCTGGGAGGGGGCAGTGAGCATGATCTTAGAACTTCTCAGCACAGAAGAGCAGTCCCTCATAGACACATATGTGCAGTGGCTTGGCAGCACACCCACCTTGCCAACCCTGCCAATATATATGTTCAAGGCTGCCAGGAACTGGTTATTTTTAGAGGACGGAAGGGAGCCCTATCACAGGAGCAGGGGAAGAGCAGAGGATAGTGAACCATCCAAGTTCTATAATATAATCAGTTGCTATATTACACAACAAAGGAACAAATAGTAGTAGAAAGAAAAAGGGACAAAACACATCTATAGAGAGATGGTGCTGCTCACCCCGAAAAGGAATAACAATGGTATTTCCCCCAGTGGGGTTTTTAGGCAGCTCAATTAATAATTTAGAAGACAATGTATAAAGAGAGAAAGGGTTTATTGAATAACAAGTACAAAAAGGATTTTGTAGTAGGTAAGATATGAGTTACGGTATTACAACAATAATTTTAAATTCCATACATATGAGTGGTAATTGTCATACAGCTTGGCAAATGTAGGTACAGGCATGTAGCAATTTCAAATTTAACGCATTTCAACCCTTATTTGGGTCTTCCTCAGAGGTTTTGTTGTAGCTAAAAAGAGTTTACAAAAACTATTAGATGTTTTATCAAGTGTGCTCACCCCCCCCCCCCCATGTGCACGGGGGGGGGGGGGGGGAGGGGAAAGAGAGAAAAACCACAAACAGGTTACACAGAAAATTGGCAAAATTACCAGATCGATATGTATGAGTATAGAACATTCTAAACCGAACTCCTTCATCAGATAAAGAAGGCCCAAACGATTTTCCAGGTTGGTGTCCCAACCCTTCCCCAAAAAGGCAAAGTGGTCACATGCAGGGGCGGACTGACCATTGAGGAACTCGGGCACTGCCCGAGGGCCCCATGCCACTAGGGGGCCCCATCAGGGTTGCCAGGCTCAGTAAAACCAGGGACAGTATGTCAAAATCTGTGTTTTTTTTTACATCTGTCCCTGATATGTCCAAAACCTACATGCTTTTGATGTGAAAATCCCAAGATTTTAGCTGCCCCGCCTCTGTACTGCACCTGGCTTGGTGGCCAACTGTAAGAAGGGGGGCCCCATAATCTTCTATTGCCCGGGGGCCCCATGAGTTGTCAGTCTGCCCCTGGTCACATGTGAACTTAATCACCGGCTGGGGGTGGCACCCCTGAAAGTGGTAGGCCGGGGAGAGAGTTGGACACTTGCGGCAAAGCATTTTGAAAAGAAAATAAAGTTACTTATTAGCATATGTATATATATATGCGAATATATAGTTGGATCATATATTAATTTATTATCATAGGTTCCCTTAACCACTTAAAGCGGAAGTAAACCCATCTGTTTGATAGTTTAAAAAAACAGTTAACATTCCTGGCATGCCGGAAATGCTAGATGTCACGTTTGCTTGTGCTCTCAACCAAACTGACAAACCATCCAATGGCTGGTTTCATAACTGATCACATGTGCAGCATCATGGCAGTTGCAGATTAAACAGAGGCCAAGATGGCAGCTTCCTTGGCTGAAAGCAATAGGAGGGTTTACTTCCACTTTAAGACCCGGACCTGTAGGCAGTGCGTCGCTTTAACAGACAATTGCGCGCGGTCGTGCGACGTGGCTCCCAAACAAAATTGGCGTCCTTTTTTTCCCCACAAATGGAGCTTTCTTTTGGTGGTATTTGATCACCTCTGCGGTTTTTATTTTTTGCGCTATAAACAAAAAAGTGCAGCAATTTTGAAAAAAAATACAATATTTTTTACTTGTTGCTATAATAAATAGCCTAATTAAAAAAAATATATATATATATGTATGTTAGGATAAGTCTTCCCCTGTGATCAGTCAACTTCAAGTGTTCCAGAAGCAAGATAATTTATTTTCACATGTACTAGTACAAGTGGATGAGCTTACATGCTAAGAGAAAAAGCAAAAAGTCCCATACAGACATGAGGTGTGTGACAACCTTTATATAACAGGAAGAATACTATTGGCTAAAAGACCACGGGTGGCTCATCATGACAAGCTTTATTGCCAGTTGCAGTGTCTTTTTACAATTTTTAGCAAAGGTTGATTTAAAGAAGTAACACAAACAATAGAATTAGGCTAGGTAAAGCCACGTGTCCTTAGAAGACATTACAGAGGCAAGATTAAAGGGGTGTTCCACCCACAAAAATGACCTTTTCTTAACCCACTCCTCACCCCCATACATGCCACATTTGGCATGTAATTTTTTTGGGGGGGGAGTGGGGGCTTCAGTAGGAGTGGGACTTCCTGTCCCACTTCCTGCTTCCGCCGAGGGGCTGGTTAGGCGATTAAGCTTAATCGCCTACACCAGCCCCCTCCCTGTAGGCGATCACATGGGACATGACAGGTCCCATGCGATCGCCTCTCCAATCAGCGGCGAGAGCCGCGCCGCGCACGCATGCGCAGTACGGCTCGCGCGCATGCGCAGTGGCCCGGCCGGCGTGAAGCCGAAGGCTGTCACGGCTGGGTGCCCGCAGTGGAGATGGAGACGCCGGCTGGGGAGGGGGGGAGAGGAGCAGAGCCCCGGTCGGCGCGTCGCTGGAAACGCGCAGGACCAGGTAAGTGAGTGTTTATTAAAAGCCAGCAGCTACACTTTTTGTAGCTGCTGACTTTTAATAAACAAAATTTTGGCTGGAACACCCCTTTAAGCAAGTGTCCTTAGAAACCATTTACATCTCTAAACAGTCTACATACACATAAAAACAACTTTTCCAACAATTTATATATATCATTTTTTTTCTCAGTTTAGGCCGATACGTATTCTACATATTTTTGGTAAAAAAAAAAAAAAAAAAAAAAATCGCAATAAGCAACTGGTTTGCGCAAAAGTTATAGCGCCTACAAAATAGGGGACAGAATTTTTTTTATTATTATTATTTTTTTTTTTACTAGTAATGGCGGCGATCTGTGATTTTTATTGGGACTGCGACATTATGGCGGATTTATGTTCTTTTCAAAATGCTTTGCCGCAAGTGTCCAACCCTCTCCTCGGCCTACCACTTTCAGGGGTGCCACCCCCAGCCTGGTGATTACCTGTAATGCCGCGTACACACGATCACTTTTTGTGATGAAAAAAAAACGTAATTTTATCTGACGAAACAAAACGACGTTTTTCAAACTTCATTTTCAAAAACGACATTGCATACACACATCTTTTTTTTTCACAATGCTCTTGCAAAGTGCGGTTACGTAAGACACTTTCGACGGCACTCTGTTCCATTGAAGCTCCCATCTCCTAACTTGCTTCTAAGCATGCGCGGGTTTAAAAACAACGTTTTGCCCGCACACCATCACTTTTTATGACACAAAAAACGACATTTTGAAAAACGACACAAAAAATTCAAGCATGTTGGAATTTTTTGTTGGTCGTTTTTTTGAAGACATAAAACGACGTTTTGCCCCACACACGATCATTTTAAATGACGTTTTTTAAAACGTTGTTTTTTTTCATCACAAAAAGTGATCGTGTGTACGCGGCATTAGTTCACATGTGACCACTTTGCCTTTTTGGGGGGTGATCTGCATCAGAGTGCGGAAGGGTTGGGACACCAACCTGGAAAATCGTTGGGGACACTTTTGACACATTTTTGGCGCCATTCACATTTATACAGTGATCAGTGCTATAAATATGCATTGATTACTGTATAAATGTGACTGGCAGGGAAGGGGTTAACCACTAGGGGGTCAGGAAGGGGTAAATGTATTCCCTGCATAGTGTTCTAACTGTAGGGGGAGGGGGGTGACTGTGGTAGGTGACCGATCTGTGTCCCTATGTACAAGGGACACAGATCGGTCTCCTCTCCAGAGACTGGACGCTGTTACATTTGAGATATGTTTACATTTGAGATCCTTTCTCATTGGCCGCACAGATCGCATTACAAACGGCCACTCTGATTGGCCGTTCGCCGCGATCTGTGACACAGCCAGCTTAGAATTTCCCCGCTGCGCGCTAGGGAGCGCGTGCAGGGAACGCCAAAAGGGGCAGACGTCAAAAGACGTCCTGTTGGATATTCAGGTCCGCGCTGTAGCCGTCATTCGGCTATAGCGCGGGCCTCAGGTGGTTAAAGGAGTTGTAAAGGTATTTTTTTTTTTTTTGCTGAAATGACTGTTTACAGGGTATAGAGACATAATAGTTAACTGATTCCTTTTAAAAATGGTTAAAAATAGATAAAAAATCAATCATATAATGTGCCTGCAGGTTAGTTTCATTTTTAATCTGGTTTCATGTTTCTGTGAAGTACAGAGACACACAGAACAAAAACAAACAAACACAGGGCAGTGTTTGTTTTTAAAATGAATCTGAGGAGTTTTAGACACAAAGGCCGGGATTCAGAAAACTTTTACGGCGGCGGGTCTCCAGATACGCCACCGTAATTTCAAATCTGCGTCGTCGCATCTTTACGGCGATTCAGAAAGGCAGTTACGCCTGAATTTTTCCAAGATACGACCAACGTCTTGTGTGTATATTTACGCTGGCCGCTAGGGGCGCTTCCGTAGTTTTTCACGTAGAATATGCAAATGACCTAGATGCGCCGATTCAGAAACGTACTTGCGCCCGGCGTATTACTATACGCCGTTTACGTAAGGCGTAAGACCGGTGTAAAGTTACCCCTGCTATAGCAGGCGCAGCCAATGTTAAGTATGGACGTCGGAACAGCCGCCGAATTTTACGTCGTTTACGTAAGTCGTACGCGAGAATAGGGCTGTGCGTAAGTCACGTTCACGTCGTAGGCAGTGTTCGGCGTATCTTAGACATTCTATCGACGTCGTGATTCTGAGCATGCGCACTGGGTTACGTCCACGGACGTCGTTCGTACGGACATGCATCTACATGGGGTCATGCTTCATTATCATAAAACACGCCCCCTACCTGCCTACTTTGAAATACGCGGGCTTACACTGACCCATTTACGCTACGCCGCCAAAACTTAGGGCGCAAGTTGTTTCTGAATACGGTACTCGCCTCTCTAAAATACGGCGGCGTAGCGCATATGAGATGCGCTACGCCCGCCGAAAGATGCGCCAGTCTTTCTGAATCCCGGCCATAGTAATCACATCTTCTTGATCATGGACCACAGTGAAAAGCTGCCAGGAGTTTTTTCATAAGGAAACAGACAAGCAGGAAGTTTACAGATCAGAGAAGTATTACAGCAACTTCAGAGCAAAAACGAACAATGAGGACATGAAACCAGGACTGCAGTAAGGTTCATTGTATATTACCAGGATGTGTTACGTGGGGGGGAGGGGTGGATTTCTCACATTTTATACTGTAAATCACCTCATGTTATGATAAACATAACATAACATATGATAAACATGTCCAAGCTAGATATGTAAATGACCTGTCACTCAAAGCAAGGAGGGAGGAAAGGACTTTATAATTTGGCAAGTTTTTATCTGGAATTCTGTTCATTTTCACTGAACATTAAAAGAGGATTACTCAGAGCTGGGCACAGATGATAGGAAATTGTATACTCTACATAAAAATTAATAAAAAACTTTCTGGCAGAAAAAGACGGATGCCGCCCCCAGGACTGGAATGGCAATTGACAGGCGGGGCAGTCGGTCGGGGCTCTGCTTGTCTTCAATTTTTCATCAACTGGATTGGGAGGGACTGAAGCATACGCGTGTTTTCTTGCTTCATCCAAGGTCCCAAAACGACCTGCAAGAAAGAAAAGAGAGACATTCGATATTTCTGTATCATGGTGGAACTTCCCTAATATGAATTATCCCTTTCGCTGTATTTAAAGTGATTGTAAACCCTCGTTTTACCTTTTATTTTAAATACCTCCTTTGTGTAGTTCGTTTTTCACAGAGTGGCCCAGATCCTCCTCTTCTGGGGTCCCCCAACGGCGCTTGCGGCTCCTCCATCACATCGCAATCTCCTGGGGGGGGGGGGGTTTAAACCTTATGGGCGCACTCCAGAGTCCAGCATTTGCATCCATAGGCACAGAATGCTAGGCCTGGCCCCTGCGCCCTCGATTGACAGCAGTGGGAGCCAATGGCACTTGAAGACTCCATTGTTCATCACGACGACGTCCTGTCTTTTAAAGCCGCTAGGGGGCACCCGCCGCTTTGCTGGGATCCCAATGCGCGTGCCCGGTGGTAACGATCGCCGCCGGGCACCCGTGATTGCCAAGTAACTGTGCAGGGACGTGGAGCTCTGTGTGTAAACACAGAGCTCCCCGTCCTGTCAGGGAGAGAGGAGACCGATCTGTGTCCCTTGTACATAGGGACACAATCGGTCACCTCCTACAGTCACCCCCCTCCCCCTACAGTTAGAACACTCACTAGGCTACACATTTAACCCCTTCCCTGCCCCCTAGTGGTTAACCCCTTCCCTGCCAGTCACATTTATACAGTTATCAGTGCATATTTATAGCGCTGTTCACTGTATAAATGTGAATGGTCCCAAAAATGTCACAAAGGTGTCCGATGTGTCCGCTATAACGTCGCAGTCCCTATTAAAAAATCGCAGATCGCCGCCATTACTAGTAAAAAAAAATAATAATAAAAATGCAATAAAACTACCCCCTATTTTGTTAACGCTATAAATTTTGCGCAAACCAATCGATAAACGGTTATTGCGATTTTTTTTTTTACCAAAAATAGGTAGAAGAATACGTATCGGCCTAAACTGAGGGAATTTTTTTTTTATATATATATATATATTTTTTTTTTTTGGGGGGGGTTATTTATTACAGCAAAAACGTAAAAAATATTGCATTTTTTTTTCAAAATTGTCGCTCTATTTTTGTTTATAGCGCAGAAAATAAAAACCGCAGAGGTGATCAAATACCACCAAAAGAAAGCTCTATTTGTGGGGGAAAAAGGACGCCGATTTTGTTTGGGAGCCACGTCGCACGACCGCGCAATTGTCAGTTAAAAGGGGGTAAAACCTTCTGGGGCTGAAGTGGTTAAGGGACCTTTCCTGCCGCTGTTTTGATGTTTGCCGGTTCAACTAAAAGTTCATATATATGGTGACGGTGTGACCCCACACGGACACTGGCCCCTGATGAAGGGACAAGGTCTCGAAACGCGTAGGGTTTGAATGAACCCCTGTGGACAAGTCAAACACTGTATCTATGAACCTTGCTTTTAATCCTTTATATTTTTGTAATCATTTGTATAATAAACTTTTATTACTATTATTACGTTTCTGACTTAATGTACTGTTACCATTAAAGCCCCATTTTGGGGGATTTCCCTTCTTTCCTGTTCTATATAGGGGTGTTGGTAACGCATATGGGTTTTCTTTTTGATGTTTCCTTGCATTTTACGTTCCCTTTAAGAACCCAGCTGTGGCTCGCGAGCGTGCGAAGCTCCGTGACCGCACCCACGGGACCCACGGAACCCACGGACCCGATCGCCGCTGGTGTCCTGCGATCGGTCACAGGAGCTAAAGAACGGGGAGAGGTGAGTGTAAACACACCTTCCCCATTCTTCTCTGTGGCAATGGCAGTGTCAGTGATCGTCTGTTCCCTGATATAGGGAACGACGATCACTGACGTCACATGTCCAGCCACGCAATATGGACCCCGAATACAGGACTCGGGATCACTCCTGCAAGGTAACCCCCCATGGGAGGAGCCGAGAGAGCCGCTGGGGGACCCCCAGAAGAGGAGGATCAGGGCCACTCTGTGCAAAATGAACTGCACAGTGGAGGTAAGTATGACATGTTTGTTATTTAAAAAAATAAATAAAAAAAATGGAACCTTTTCAACAATTTTAGATCCCTTTCAAACTGGGGCTAAAAATACCACCTGTAAAGCGCCTGAAAAATGGCTCCCCTGCAGTCTCAGTGTGAGAGCTCGAGTGCTTTCACACTGAGGCGATGCACTGGTAGGATGTTAAAAAAGCTCCAGCAAACAGCATCTTTGGAGCGGTGAATACACTGCTTCCGCCTCTTTGCCAGCGGTTTTAACCCTTTTCCGGCTGCTAGTGGGGGTTAAAAGCACCCCGCTAGCGGCTGAAAACCTCTGCAAAAACGGCGGTAAAGTGCCGCTAAAAATATCGACGCTTTACCGCTGACGCCGCGCCATGCTCCAGTGTGAAAGGGGCCCGAGTGTGTTAACCCTAATCCTATTACAGGCCTACAATATAAAAAGCAACATTTCCATGCAAAACATTTTACCGCTTTGAGCATTAAAAAATCAGCCAGGGAGCTTAAAGGAGTTCTAAAGGAATTTTTTTCTCCCCCTAAGTATCTTCCTTTCCCTTAGTGCAGTCCTCCTTCACTTACCTCATCCTTCCATTTTGCTTTTAAAATGTCCTTATTTCTTCTGAGAAATCCTCACTTCCTGTTCTTCTGTCTGTAACTCCACACAGTAATGCAAGGCTTTCTCCCTGGTGTGGAGAAAGTCTCTTGAGGGAGGAGGGGCGAGCAGCAGTGTCAGGACACTCTCTACTTTGCAGATAGAGAAAGGAGCTGTGTGTTAGTGAGCGTCCTGACACTCCTGCTCGCCCCCTCCCCCCCTTTAAGAGGCCTTCTCCCAGGGCCGATCCTACACGGGGTGCAGTGGGTGCCCCGCACCCAGCGCTGTCACCCGCGAGGCGCCGAGCGAGCCGCCGAGATTATTCTTTTTTTTTTTTTATCCGAGCCGCCGAGCCGCCGAAGCAATCCGAGACCCGAGCGGGATGTGACGACGTGACGGCTCCACCCACCGTGACCTCTGCCACTGCCATCTTCAGACAGCGTGGGGGAGCGAGCGCCGAGCGGAGCTGCCGCCTGATTAAGCTGAGATTGAGCGCCTCTGCCTCTGCCTCAGCCTCAGCCTCAGCCTGCCATGTACCAATGGTAGGTTGTCCTGGGGGAGTCTGTACTAATGGGGGGGGGTTGTCCTAGGGGAGTCTGTACTAATGTGGGGGTTGTCCTGGGGGGGTCTGTACTAATGGTGGGTTTGTCCTGGGTGGGTCTGTACTAATGGGGGGTTGTCCTGGGGAGTCTGTACTAATGGGGGGTTGTCCTGGGGGAGTCTGTACTAATGGGGGGGTTGTCCTGGGGGGTCTGTACTAATGGGGGGTTTGTCCTGGGGGGGTGTGTACTAATGGGGGGGTTGTCCTGGGGGAGTCTGTACTAATGGGGGGTTGTCCTGGGGGAGTCTGTACTAATGGGGGGGGTTGTCCTGGGGGGGTCTGTACTAATGGGGGGGTTGTCCTGGGGGGGTCTGTACTAATGGGGGGGTTGTCCTGGGGGGGTCTGTACTAATGGGGGGTGTGTCCTGGGGAAGTCTGTACTAATGGGGGGGTTGTCCTGGGGGGGTCTGTACTAATGGGGGTTTGTCCTGGGTGGGTCTGTACTAATGGGGGGTTGTCCTGGGGGAGTCTGTACTAATGGGGGGTTGTCCTGGGGGAGTCTGTACTAATGGGGGGTTGTCCTGGGGAGTCTGTACTAATGGGGGGTTGTCCTGGGGGAGTCTGTACTAATGGGGGGTTGTCCTGGGGGGGTCTGTACTAATGGGGGGTTGTCCTGGGGGGGTCTGTACTAATGGGGGGTTTGTCCTGGGTGGGTCTGTACTAATGGGGGGGTTGTCCCAGGGGAGTCTGTACTAATGGGGGGTTGTCCTGGGGGGAGTCTGTACTAATGTGGGGGTTGTCCTGGGGGGTCTGTACTAATGGGGGGGTTGTCCTGGGTGGGTCTGTACTAATGGGGGGGTTGTCCTGGGTGGGTCTGTACTAATGGGGGGTTGTCCTGGGGGAGTCTGTACTAATGGGGGGTTGTCCTGGGGGAGTCTGTACTAATGGGGGGGGGTTGTCCTGGGGGGGTCTGTACTAATGGGGGGTTTGTCCTGGGGGGGTCTGTACTAATGGGGGGGTTGTCCTGGGGGGTCTGTACTAATGGGGGGTTTGTCCTGGGGGAGTCTGTACTAATGGGGGGGTTGTCCTGGGGGAGTCTGTACTAATGGGGGGTTGTCCTGGGGGAGTGTGTACTAATGGGGGGGTTGTCCTGGGGGAGTCTGTACTAATGGGGGGGTTGTCCTGGGGGGGTCTGTACTAATGGGGGGTTGTCCTGGGGAGAGTCTGTACTAATGGGGGGTTGTCCTGGGGGAGTCTGTACTAATGGGGGGTTGTCCTGGGGGAGTCTGTACTAATGGGGGGTTGTCCTGGGGGAGTCTGTACTAATGGGGGGTTGTCCTGGGGGAGTCTGTACTAATGGGGGGTTGTCCTGGGGGGGTCTGTACTAATGGGGGGTTGTCCTGGGGGGGTCTGTACTAATGGGGGGTTTGTCCTGGGTGGGTCTGTACTAATGGGGGGGTTGTCTGGGGTCCTGGGGGGTTGTCCTGGGGAGTCTGTACTAATGGGGGGTTGTCCTGGGGGAGTCTGTACTAATGGAGGGGTTGTCCTGGGGGGTCTGTACTAATGGGGGGTTGTCCTGGGGGAGTCTGTACTAATGGGGGTTGTCCTGGGGGAGTCTGTACTATGGGGGGTTTGTCCTGGGGGAGTCTGTACTAAAGGGGGGTTTGTCCTGGGGGAGTGTGTACTAATGGGGGTTGTCCTGGGGGGTCTGTACTAATGGGGGGTTGTCCTGGGGGAGTCTGTACTAATGGGGGGTTTGTACTAATGGGCGGGTTGTCCTGGGGGAGTCTGTACTAATGGGGGGTTGTCCTGGGGGAGTCTGTACTAATGGGGGGTTGTCCTGGGGAAGTCTGTACTAATGGGGGGTTTGTCCTGGGTGGGTCTGTACTAATGGGGGGGTTGTCCTGGGGGAGTCTGTACTAATGGGGGGGTTGTCCTGGGGGAGTCTGTACTAATGGGAGTTGTCCTGGGGGAGTCTGTACTAATGGGGGGGTTGTCCTGGGGGAGTCTGTACTAATGGGGGGGTTGTCCTGGGTGGGTCTGTACTAATGGGGGTGTTGTCCTGGGGGAGTCTGTACTAATGGGGGGTTGTCCTGGGGGAGTCTGTACTAATGGGGTGTTTGTCCTGGGGGAGTCTGTACTAATGGGGGGGTTGTCTTTGGGGGAGTCTGTACTAATGGGGGGTTTGTACTAATGGAGTGGGATTGGTTTTTCCTGGGGGTCTGTACTAATGGGGGGTTTGTACTAATGGTGGGGGATTAGTTTGTCCTGGGGGTCTGTACTAATGGGGGGGGGGGGTTGTTCTGGGGCGGTCTTTAATACTGGAAGGGGGTCTGTACTAATGGGGGGTGTTTTGTCCTGGGGGTCTGTACTAATCGAGGGGGTGGTTTGTCCTGAGGGGGGGTCTGTACTAATAGAGGAGGGTCTGTACTAATGGAGGGGGTCTGTACTAATGGGGGGTCTGTTCTGAGGGAGGGGGTTTATACTTAGTTAGGAGTCTGCACTGACGGAGGGGGTCTATACTTAGTGGAGGGGGTCTGTACTGAGGGGCGACTATAGGTGGAGGAAGGCGGGGGGTGACACCATGTTTTACCTCATTTGGTGACAACAACCCTAGTGATGCCACTGCAGCTGCAGGCTCTTCATTCCTCCTCCCACTTCCTCTCCTCCTTCTCTTCACGCGCAATGCTGTACTAGTGAGCGATGCTTGCTAGGGAAGAAATAGAATAGAAAAAGGAGCAGAGAAGAGGATTGTGGGACTTGTAGTTTGAGGACTGGCAGCCCCACTGTAAAAAAGAAACTGCAGCCCAAACGGCTTCAGCTGAATGGGGGAGAGAGAGAGCCAGGACCCCAGGAAAGCTTTCAGGGAAGTGCACCCAGGACTTCAGAGGGAGAGGACAGTGCTGAGAGAACACCATCAGAGAGAGAACCCCGCTGCCGTGCGCCACCAGAGGGAAAGCCACACAGCCTAGTGCCATCCCTGGCGGAGAAAGGATTGGAGTCATTGCCAGAATACAGATCTGGGCTCTACCCAGTGGAGTATCCATGGGCAATTCAGAGTGAGCTGACTCCTGATCAGAGGAACTGGTGTTGTTGGTCAGGTGAGAGCCGATTGGCCATTATCTACTTATGTCAATAGGAACTGCAGTCTCTGACCATCTCCTGTATTATATCTGCAGTCTCTGACTGTCTCCTGTATTATTTCTCCAGTCCCTGACCGTCTCCTGTAGTATGTCTGCAGTCTCTGACCATCTCCTGTACTATGATTGCAGTCTCTGACCATTGCTTGTATCATGTCTACAGTCTCTGACCATCTCCTGTACTATGTTTTGGGGCACTTTCTAACAGTATCAGAGAGGTTCCCCTCCAGGTCTCATTAGTGTACGCTCTTCCAGTATTTTCTTTATTGTTAAAAGATCATGGGAGGATCCCAAGGCAACAAAGACTTCTTCGAGGAGCATCTCTGTGTTTGAGTCATTGCCATAGAAACATTTGTAAAGGGGAGGTGTTGGTAAGATGACCATGCCCCCTTTGTGGGGGCGCCAGAAATATTTCTGCACCCAGGCGCCTGTGACCCTAGGATCGGCCCTGCTTTCTCCACACCAGGGAGAAATCCTCGCATTACTGTGTGGAGTTACAGACAGAAGAACAGGAAGTGAGGATTTCTCAGAAGAAATAAGGACATTTAAAAGCAAAATGGAAGGATGAGGTAAGTGAAGGAGGACTGCACTAAGGTAAAGGAAGATATTTAGGGGGAAAAATGTTTTCCTTTACAACCCCTTTAATAAAGCATTCTGTATTCTGTACCCCCCCTCACCCTCTCCCAGTTCTTCCCCAGTATTCAACCTACTATATTCAGTTATAGCTGCTTCCTTTTCTCCATCCAGTTCTAAGTGCACCGATGAAGTTCGGGGGGTGATCAGCGCTGCATAATAGTTTGTGACCATGATGAATATAGATTCGTTATCATTGCAGGTCACTTGACAATCGAAACAGGCTACAGGGAGATGACAATGGTACCTTATACCTAACTTCACCGTCATGTTCTTTCCATACAGCCCTTCATCATGGAACATGTAGACGCGCCACTCTATATCCGAGCCTGCAAAACAAAATACAATGTAGGCTACAGATTAATCCATCTATATTTTACCTTCCCTGATTCCCCCCACCCCCATCAACATGATAATAACTTTTTAAATATACACCTTCCATTTAACAGCGCCCCCTTCATATGGTGCCCATGGCACTTTCCATGGCTGCCATACCCTAGACACGCCACTGGGGATATCTGATGGGTGTGATCAGAGTGGGGGGGGGGGGGGGGTATCTGGTGGGAATGAGGGACACCTATCAGCAAAAGTATGCCATGTGTTGTTGAGCGGGGGATGGTTCCGTGGATCTGAGTTGGTGAGCGGGGGGGTTTTCGCAGATCAGAGTTGTTGAGCAGGGGGAGTTTCACAGCTCAAAGTTGTTGGGGGGGGGGTTCCGATTTGTTGAGCGGGGGGGGGGGGGGGTCCAATTTGTTGAACAGGGGGGATCGCAGGACCGCTGGATTTACCGCAAATCGCGCGCGGGGGGGGGGGGGGGAGCCCGGAATCGCGAGGCTCCAGTCTTGACCCACACAATCCGGGACGATTGGGAGCTATGACATAATCCCTGGGTCTACTTTATGCAATTCAGGTAGATCCTGGCTGGTGGGAGGAGCCAGCCTCTGGCCTCAGTACCCCTATTAAGAGCCGTCACTCCAGAGAGGCCCGGAACAAAGACACAAATGACAATAAGTGTAGGGCCGGGCATGACAGTGTGCCAGGAGGAGTTAACTGGGAGAGGGGAGGAGAGCAGAGGGGAGTAAGGTAGAGAGGGGTGGAGCCATATATAAAGGGGAGGCGGGGACTGGAAGGGATAGCCATTCAGTTGGAACAGTTGGAGGAGGCAGTTTTTCCCACCCTCCTTCCCTGTGTATTTATCTATGTTGTTGCTGGGTTTTTCTTTTTCTTTTGCAGGTGCGCAAGAAGAGAGCCGTTATGACAGCTGTGTGTGGCGGTGTTTTTGGCGGTTGGTCTTTTACGGTGGCAGTAAAGAATGTGATAAAAGGGGTGGGGGGCTCATCGGCAGTATGTGCCCCTCCGGTGAATGTCAGCGGAAGGCGTGCTGGATACCGTATTGGTTGCACTTCGGGCGGGGGTTGTCTCCGAGCAACTACACGGCTGGAGGCCTAAGGTTATATGGGCCCGTAGTGCACTGGTAAAAAGATGTGTTTAGTTCGGGGGCTGCCAGAAAGCCCAACAGACTGGAGTAATGATGTTACATGTTTATGTTTTATGTTTATTTTATATTTGACTTTTATTAAGTTGGAGTTTTTTCCCTTCAGTGTTTTAAATAAATAGGCTGTTATGGTCAATTTACTCCAAAATTACGGTGTGGTCTCGTTACTTTAGGGGGGGGGGTTAAGTATGGGGGGGGAGTAGAAATGGTATAATGGCTTTTATAAGGGTGGGTATCTCTGGGCTACACTAGTCATGATACAAGCAGTGGGCTGGCTCTTGTGAGGGGTTATTAACCACTTAATCACCGCCCTATAGACGAAATACGTCTATAGGGCGGTTCCTGTACTCTAACAGGACGTCCAGGGACGTCCTCCGTTAGAGTCAGGTGTGGGCGCCCACCGGGGCGCGCACACGCGATCACCGGTGCTCACCGGGTCCACGGGACCCGCAGCACCGATGATCGCGGTAAGGAGCCAACGGCGGCGGCTCCTTACCACGTGATCGCGCCGTCCAATGACGGCGCGACCACGTGTGTAAACAAATCTGACGCGGTCACGACGCTCGGCGGGTCCACGGGACCCGCAGCGTCAGTGATCTCGGTAAGGAGCCAATGGTGGCGGCTCCTTACCACGTGATCGCGCCGTCCAATGACGGCGCGATCACATGTAAACAAACCGCGTCACTTGTTGACGCCGGTTCTTCCCTCCTCTCGCTGTACCGATCGGTACAGCGTGAGAGGAGAGCGCGGATGGCTGCAGCAGTGTGGGATGGATCTGTGACTATTGCAGTCACAGATCCATCCATCCCTGCTCAGCCATCCCTGCATTAACTCCTTCCTTCCCTGCGCAAAACTCTGCATACCCCCCACAATACTCTGCATACCCCACAATACTCTGCATACCCCCCAATACTCTGCATACCCCCCAATACTCCGCAGTACCCCCCAATACTCTGCATACCCCGCAATACTCCGCAATACACCGCAATACTCCGCAATACCCCGCAATACTCCGCAATACCCCGCAGTCCTCCGCAATACCCCGCAGTACCCCGCAATACCCCGCAGTACTCCGCAATACTCCGCAGTACTCCGCAGTACTCTGCATACCCCGCAATACTCCGCAATACACCGCAATACTCCGCAATACCCCGCAATACTCCGCAATACCCCGCAGTACTCCGCAATACTCCGCAGTACTCCGCAATACTCTGCATACCCCGCAATACTCTGCATACCCCGCAATACTCCGCAATACCCGCAATACTCCGGAGTACCCCGCAATACTCCGGAGTACCCCGCAATACTCCGGAGTACCCCGCAATACTCCGGAGTACCCCGCAATACTCCGGAGTACCCCGCAATACTCTGCATACCCCGCAATACCCCGCAATACTCCGCAGTACCCCGCAATACTCTGCAGTACCCCGCAATACTCCGCAATACTCTGCAGTACCCCGAAATACTCTGCAGTACCCCCCAATACTCTGCAGTACCCCGCAATACTCTGCAGTACCCCGCAATACTCCGCAGTACTCCGCAATACTCTGCAGTACCCCGCAATACTCCGCAATACTCTGCAGTACCCCCGCAATACTCCGCAGTACTCTGCAATACTCCCGCACAATACTCCCGCACAACACTCCCGCACAATACTCTGCAATACCCCCGAACAATACTCTGCAGTACCCCCGCGCAATACTCCCCGCGCAATACTCCCCGCGCAATACTCCCCGCGCAATACTCTGCAATCGTTTTTTTTTTCAGGCTTCCCAGCCTAGAGGTGAGATGTGGGGTCTTATTGACCCCATATCTCACTGTAAAGAGGACCTGTCATGCTATATTCCTATTACAAGGGATGTTTACATTCCTTGTAATAGGAATAAAAGTAACCAAAACATTTATTTTTGGGGAAAAAGGTGTCAAACTAAAATAAATAAAGTAAAATGAACAATAAAATAAAAATAAAAAATTACAGCGCCCCTGTACCCGTGTGCTCGTATACAGACGCGACCGCACACGTAAGTCCCGCCCACATATGAAAATGGTGTTCAAACCACACATGTGAGGTATCGCTGCGAACATTAGAGCGAGAGCAATCATTTTGGCCCTAGACCTCTTCTCCAACTAAAAAGATGTAACCAGGAAAAACATTTAAAGCGTCGCCTATGGGGATTTTTAAGTCGCGTAGTTTGGCGCCATTCCACAAGCGTGTGCAATATTGAAGGGTGACATGTTGGGTATCTATTTACTCGGCGTAACTTCATCTTTCATATTATGCAAAAACATTGGGCTAACTTTACTGTTTTGTTTTTTTTAAGCACAAAACTGTTTTGTTTCCAAAAAAAAAAACGCGTTCGAAAAATTGCTGTGCAAATACCATGCGAGATTAAAAGTTGTAACGGCCGCCATTGTATTCTCTAGGGTCTTTGCTAAAAAAGCATATATAATGTTTTGGGGCTCTATGTAATTTTCTAGCAAATAAATGATGATTTTTACATGTAGGAGAGAAATGTCAGAATTGGTCTGGGTGCTCCAGAACGCCTGATGGTGCTCCATGCATATTGGGCCTCTGTATGTGGCCACGCTGTGTAAAAGTCTCACACATGTGATGGCGCTCCCTGCATGTTGGGCCTCTGTATGTGGCCACGCTGTGTAAAAGTCTCACACATGTGATGGCGCTCCCTGCATGTTGGGCCTCTGTATGTGGCCACGCTGTGTAAAAGTCTCACACATGGGGTATCGCCATACTCGGGAGGAATAGCAGAATGTGTTTTGGGGTGTAATTTGTGGTATGCGTATGCTGTGTGTGAGAAATAACCTAATAATATGAAAATTTTGTGGAAAAAAAAATTAAAATAAAAAAATCTTGATTTTGCAAAGAATTGTGGGGAAAAAATGACAACTTCAAAAAACTCACCAGGCCTCTTTCTAAATACCTTGGAATGTCTTCTTTCCAAAAAGGGGTCATTTGGGGGGTATTTGTACTTTTCTGGCAAGTTAGGGTCTCAAGAAATGAGAGAGGCTGTCAGTACATCAGATGTGATCAAATTGATCAATTTTCAGTAATTGGTACCATAGCTTGTAGACCCCATAACTTTCACCCAGACTAAATATTATCCAATTTTTTTTTTTTTGTTACCAAAGATATGTAGCAGTATACATTTTAGGCCAAATTTATGAAGAAAAATTACTTTTTTGCAAAATGTTATAATAGAAATGAAGAAAAATTCATTTTTTTACAAAATTTACGTTCTTTTTTCATTTATAGCGAAAAAAATAAATACCGCAGAGGTGATCAAATACCACCAAAAGAAAGCTCTATTTGTGGGAAAAAAAGGACAAAAATTTCATTTGGTTAGAGTGTTGTATGACTGAGTTATTGTCATTCAAACTGTGAGAGCACCGAAAGCTGAAAATTGGTCTGGTTATTAAGGGGGTTTAAGTGCCCAGTGGTCAAGTGGTTAAAATATCAATATGTCTTGATGGGTGGATTCCTTTGCTCAGGGGCCCATAATGCTATTAAGACAGCCCTGATCACATCCCTAGATATCCCCACCCTGATCACACCCCCAAATACCCCCACCCTGATCACACCCCCAAATACCCCCACCCTGATCACACCCCCAGATACCCCCACCCTGATCACACCCACCAAATACCCCCAACCTGATCACACCCCCAGATACCCCCACCCTGATCACACCCCCAGATACCCCCACCCTGATCACACCCCCCAGATACCCCCACCCTGATCACACCCACCAGATACCCCCACCCTGATCACACCCACCAGATACCCCCACCCTGATCACACCCCCCAGATACCCCCACCCTGATCACACCCCCAGATACCCCCACCCTGATCACACCCACCAGATACCCCCACCCTGATCACACCCCCAGATACCCCCACCCTGATCACACCCCCAGATACCCCCAACCTGATCACACCCCCAGATACCCCCCACCCTGATCACACCCACCAGATACCCCCACCCTGATCACACCCCCAGATACCCCCACCCTGATCACACCCCCAGATACCCCCAACCTAATCACACCCCCAGATACCCCCACCCTGATCACACCCCCAGATACCCCCTAACTGATCACACCCCCAGATACCCCCAACCTGTTCACACCCACCAGATACCCCCAACCTGATCACACCCACCAGATACCACCAACCTTATCACAACCCCAGATACCCCGACCCTAATCACACCCACCAGATACCCCCAACCTGATCACAGCCCCAGATACCCCCACCCTGATCACACCCACCAGATACCCCCAACCTGATCAAACCCACCAGATACCCCCACCCTGATCACACCCCCATATCACACCCCCATGATCACACCCACCAGATACCCCCAACCTGATCACACCCCCCAGATACCCCCACCCTGATCACACCCATCAGATACCCCCAACCTGATCACACCCCAGATACCCCCACCCTGATCACACCCCACAGATACCCCCACCCTGATCACACCCCCAGATACCCCCACCCTGATCACACCCACCAGATACCCCCAACCTTATCACAGCCCCAGATACCCCCACCCTGATCACACCCGCCAGATACCCCCAACCTGATCACACCCACCAGATACCCCCAACCTGATCACAACCCCAGATACCCCCACCCTGATCACACCCCCATACACCCCCACCCTGATCACACCCACCAGATACACCCAACCTGATCACACCCCCAGATACCCCCAACCTGACCCCCAACCTGATCACACCCCCAGATACCCCCACCCTGATCACACCCACCAGATACCCCCAACCTGATCACCCCCCCATATACCCCCACCCTGATCACACCCACCAGATACCCCCAGCCTGATCACACCCCCAGACACCCCCAACCTGATCACACCCACCAGATACCCCCAGCCTGATCACACCCCCAGACACCCCCAACCTGATCACACCCACCAGATACCCCCAACCTGATCACCCCCCCATATACCCCCACCCTGATCACACCCACCAGATACCCCCAACCTGATCACACCCCCATATACCCCCACCCTGATCACACCCATCAGATACCCCCAACCTGATCACACCCACCAAATACCCCCAACCTGATCACACCCCCAGATACCCCCACCCTGATCACACCCCCAGATACCCCCACCCTGATCACACCCCCAGATACCCCCACCCTGATCACACCCCCAAATACCCCCACCCTGATCACACCCCCAGATACCCCCAACCTGATCACAGCCCCAGATAACCCCACCCTGATCACACCCACCAGATACCCCCAACCTGATCACACCCCCAGATACCCCCACCCTGATCACACCCATCAGATACCCCCAACCTGATCACACCCACCAAATACCCCCGACCTGATCACACCCCCAGATACCCCCACCCTGATCACACCCCCAGATAGCCCCACCCTGATCACACCCACCAGATACCCCCACCCTGATCACACCCACCAGATGCCCCCACCCTGATCACACCCCCAGATACCCCCACCCTGATCACACCCCCAGATACCCCCACCCTGATCACACCCACCAGATACCCCCAACCTGATCACACCCCCAGATACCCCCACCCTGATCACACCCCCAGATACCCCCACCCTGATCACACCCCCCCAGATACCCCCAAACTGATCACACCCCCAGATACCCCCAACCTGTTCACACCCACCAGATACCCCCAACCTGATCACACCCACCAGATACCCCCAACCTTATCACAACCCCAGATACCCCGACCCTGATCACACCCACCAGATACCCCCAACCTGATCACAGCCCCAGATACCCCCACCCTGATCACACCCACCAGATACCCCCAACCTGATCAAACCCACCAGATACCCCCACCCTGATCACACCCCCATACACCCCCACCCTGATCACACCCACGAGATACCCCCAACCTGATCACACCCCCCAGATACCCCCACCCTGATCACACCCATCAGATACCCCCAACCTGATCACACCCCAGATACCCCCACCCTGATCACACCCCCAGATACCCCCACCCTGATCACACCCCCAGATACCCCCACCCTGATCACACCCACCAGATACCCCCAACCTTATCACAGCCCCAGATACCCCCACCCTGATCACACCCACCAGATACCCCCAACCTGATCACACCCACCAGATACCCCCAACCTGATCACAACCCCAGATACCCCCACCCTGATCACACCCCCATACACCCCCACCCTGATCACACCCACCAGATACACCCAACCTGATCACACCCCCAGATACCCCCAACCTGATCACACCCCCAGATACCCCCACCCTGATCACACCCACCAGATACCCCCAACCTGATCACCCCCCCATATACCCCCACCCTGATCACACCCACCAGATACCCCCAGCCTGATCACACCCCCAGACACCCCCAACCTGATCGCACCCCCAGGTACCCCCACCCTGATCACACCCCCTAATACCCCTACCCTGATCACACCCACCAGATACCCCCAACCTGATCACACCCCAGATACCCCCACCCTGATCACACCCCCCAGATACCCCCAACCTGATCACACCCCCCAGATACCTCCACCCTGATCACACCCCCAGATACCCCCAACCTGATCACACCCCCAGATACCCCCACCCTGATCACACCCACCAGATACCCCCAACCTGATCACCCCCCATATACCCCCACCCTGATCACACCCACCAGATACCCCCAGCCTGATCACACCCCTAGATACCCCCAACCTGATCACCCCCCCATATACCCCCACCCTGATCACACCCACCAGATACCCCCATCCTGATCACACCCCCATACACCCCCACCCTGATCACACCCACCAGATACCCCCAACCTGATCACACCCCCAGATACCCCCAACCTGATCACACCCCAGATACCCCCACCCTGATCACACCCCCAGATACCCCCACCCTGATCACACCCACCAGATACCCCCAACCTTATCACAGCCCCAGATACCCCCACCCTGATCACACCCACCAGATACTCCCAACCTGATCACACCCACCAGATACCCCCAACCTGATCACAACCCCAGATACCCCCACCCTGATCACACCCCCATACACCCCCACCCTGATCACACCCACCAGATACACCCAACCTGATCACACCCCCAGATACCCCCAACCTGATCACACCCCCAGATACCCCCACCCTGATCACACCCACCAGATACCCCCAACCTGATCACACCCCCCAGATACTCCCACCCTGATCAGACCCACCAGATACCCCCAGCCTGATCACACCCCCAGACACCCCCAACCTGATCACACCCCCAGGTACCCCCACCCTGATCACACCCCCTAATACCCCTACCCTGATCACACCCACGAGATACCCCCAACCTGATCACACCCCAGATACCCCCACCCTGATCACACCCCCCAGATACCCCCAACCTGATCACACCCCCCAGATACCTCCACCCTCATCACACCCCCAGATACCCCCAAACTGATAACACCCCCAGATACCCCCACCCTGATCACACCCACCAGATACCCCCAACCTGATCACCCCCCATATACCCCCACCCTGATCACACCCACCAGATACCCCCAGCCTGATCACACCCCCCAGATACCCCAACCTGATCACCCCCCCATATACCCCCACCCTGATCACACCCACCAGATACCCCCATCCTGATCACACCCCCATACACCCCCCCCCTGATCACACCCACCAGATACCCCCAACCTGATCACACCCCCCAGATACCCCAACCTGATCACACCCCAGATACCCCCACCCTGATCACACCCCCAGATACCCCCACCCTGATCACACCCCCAGATACCCCCACCCTGATCACACCCACCAGATACCCCCAACCTGATCACAGCCCCAAATACCCCCACCCTGATCACACCCACCAGATACCCCCAACCTGATCACACCCACCAGATACCCCCAACCTTATCACAACCCCAGATACCCCCACCCTGATCAAACCCCATACACCCCCACCCTGATCATACCCACCAGATACACCCAACCTGATCACACCCCCAGATACCCCCAACCTGATCACACCCCCAGATACGCCCACCCTGATCACACCCACCAGATACCCCCAACCTGATCACCCCCCCCATATACCCCCACCCTGATCACACCCACCAGATACCCCCAGCCTGATCACACCCCCAGATACCCCCAACCTGATCACACCCCCAGGTACCCCCACCCTGATCACATCCCCAGATACCCCTACCCTGATCACACCCACCAGATACCCCCAACCTGATCACACCCCCCAGATACCCCCACCCTGATCACACCCCCATACACCCCCACCCTGATCACACCCACCAGATACACCCAACCTGATCACACCCCCAGATACCCCCAACCTGATCACACCCCCAGATACCCCCACCCTGATCACACCCACCAGATACCCCCAACCTGATCACACCACCCAGATACTCCCACCCTGATCAGACCCACCAGATACCCCCAGCCTGATCACACCCCCAGACACCCCCAACCTGATCACACCCCCAGGTACCCCCACCCTGATCACACCCCCTAATACCCCTACCCTGATCACACCCACGAGATACCCCCAACCTGATCACACCCCAGATACCCCCACCCTGATCACACCCCCCAGATACCCCCCAACCTGATCACACCCCCAGATACCTCCACCCTCATCACACCCCCAGATACCCCCAAACTGATAACACCCCCAGATACCCCCACCCTGATCACACCCACCAGATACCCCCAACCTGATCACCCCCCATATACCCCCACCCTGATCACACCCACCAGATACCCCCAGCCTGATCACACCCCCAGATACCCCCAACCTGATCACCCCCCCATATACCCCCACCCTGATCACACCCACCAGATACCCCCATCCTGATCACACCCCCATACACCCCCACCCTGATCACACCCACCAGATACCCCCAACCTGATCACACCCCCCAGATACCCCCAACCTGATCACACCCCCAGATACCCCCACCCTGATCACACCCCCAGATACCCCCACCCTGATCACACCCCCAGATACCCCCACCCTGATCACACCCACCAGATACCCCCAACCTGATCACAGCCCCAAATACCCCCACCCTGATCACACCCACCAGATACCCCCAACCTGATCACACCCACCAGATACCCCCAACCTTATCACAACCCCAGATACCCCCACCCTGATCAAACCCCATACACCCCCACCCTGATCATACCCACCAGATACACCCAACCTGATCACACCCCCAGATACCCCCAACCTGATCACACCCCCAGATACCCCCACCCTGATCACACCCACCAGATACCCCCAACCTGATCACCCCCCCCCATATACCCCCACCCTGATCACACCCCCACCAGATACCCCCAGCCTGATCACACCCCCAGATACCCCCAACCTGATCACACCCCCAGGTACCCCCACCCTGATCACATCCCCAGATACCCCTACCCTGATCACACCCACCAGATACCCCCAACCTGATCACACCCCCAGATACCCCCACCCTGATCACACCCCCCAGATACCCCCAACCTGATCACACCCCCCAGATACCCCCAACCTGATCACACCCCCAGATACTCCCACCCTGATCACACCCCCCAGATACCCCCAACCTGATCACACCTCCAGATACCTCCACCCTGATCACACCCCCCAGATACCCCCAACCTGATCACACCCACCAGATACCCCCAACCTGATCACACCCCCAGATACCCCCACCCTGATCACACCCCCCAGATACCCCCAACCTGATCACACCCCCAGATACTCCCACCCTGATCACACCCCCCAGATACCCCCAACCTGATCACACCCCCCAGATACCCCCACCCTGATCACACCCCCAGGTACCCCCACCCTGATCACACCCCCAGATACCCCTACCCTGATCACACCCACCAGATACCCCCAACCTGATCACACCCCCCAGATACCCCCACCCTGATCACACCCACCAGATACCCCCAACCTGATCACCCCCCCATATACCCCCACCCTGATCACACCCACCAGATACCCCCAACCTGATCACACCCCCAGATACCCCCACCCTGATCACACCCCCAGATACCCCCACCCTGATCACACCCCCAGATACCCCCATCCTGATCACACCCACCAGATACCCCCAACCTTATCACACCCCCCAGATACCCCCACCCTGATCACACCCCCCAGATACCCCCAACCTGATCACACCCCCAGATACTCCCACCCTGATCACACACCCCAGATACCCCCAACCTGATCACACCCCAGATACCCCCACCCTGATTACACCCCCCAGATACCCCCAACCTGATCACGCCCCCAGATACTCCCCCACCCTCACACACATCCCTAGATAATAACCCACCCTGATCACCCCCACCAGGTACTCCCAACCTGATCACCCCCACAGATACCCCCACCCTGATTACACCCTCCCAGATACCCCCAACCTGATCACACCCTCCCAGATACCCCCAACCTGATCACCCCCCCAACACCCCCGCCCTAATTAATCCCTCCATATACCCTGATCACACCCCTAAGATACTCCAACTTTGATCACACTCCCAGACCCCCCTCCCCCCATTTAATCTCACCCCACAGATACCCCCCTCTGCCCAATTCCTCCACTTTGATCATTCTGATCAACGGTGGGTTGTTCATCCCTAGTATGAAGGAAGGGATCCTTCACTGGGTGAAATTTATAAGTGCAACTTTGAGGCAATTTTGTTGCAACTTTGGATGGGTGCGACTTGGATGTGCCCTTTGTCCCTCTGTGAAGTTGGACCCACTATTGCATGTAAAACATTGAGGTGCTACTTTCATGCAACTTTTGAGGGAACTACTTTATAGTTGCTGCAACTTTAAAGGGGTTGTAAAAGTTTTTTTTATTGTTTTTATTAGGGTTGTCCCGATACCGATACTAGTATCGGTATCGGGACCGATGCCGAGTATTTGCGCTAGTACTTGTACTCGCGCAAATACCCCCGATGCCTAAATAGAATACTTCACCCCCCCCCCCCCCGCCGCTGCCGCCGCCGCATTGAAAGCCGCCGCATCGCGCCGAATCTGCAAATCCCCTAAAAAAAATGGCTGCGCTACACTAAGCAAGAGCGGGGATAAGTCAAATGCTGTGCGGTGCCTGAGTATTCTCTCCGCTCTGCCAGCTCGCCGTCGCCGCCACTAACATCATAGATTACAGGGAGGGGCAGCAGGTCTCTCCTACACATAACATCGAATCACTCCCCCTTCCTCCCCCTCCCCACACTCTCCTACCTCACTCACACAAGCCTGAAAGCACTGCAGGTCCAGACAAAGGGCGGGACTTTTCAGGTTACAAAGTAGATGATAGCTTGCTAGCAACCAATCACCCGTCTTTAACTTGAAATGTCCCGCCCTTTGTCTGGAGCTGCCATGCTGTTTCCCGGCTTGTGTGACTAAGGTAGGAAAGTGTGGAGAGGGGGAGGAAGGGGGAATGCTGAATTGATAAGTTGATAAAAAGGACAGTCAGACTGTACTGGTGGAGCTGGAGCTGGGATGTGTACTGGTGGAGCTGGAGCTGGGATGTGTAATGGTGGAGCTGGAGCTGGGATGTGCACTGGTGGAGCTGGGATGTGAACTGGTGTAGCTGGGATGTGAACTGGTGTAGCTGGGATGTGTACTGGTGGAGCTGGGATGTGTACTGGTGGAGCTGGAGCTGGGATGTGTAATGGTGGAGCTGGAGCTGGGATGTGTAATGGTGGAGCTGGGATGTGCACTGGTGTAGCTGGGATGTGTACTGGTGGAGCTGGGATGTGTACTGGTGGAGCTGGGATGTGTACTGGTGGAGCTGGGATGTGTACTGGTGGAGCTGGGATGTGTACTGGTGGAGCTGGGATGTGTACTGGTGGAGCTGGGATGTGTACTGGTGGAGCTGGAGCTGGGATGTGTAATGGTCGAGCTGGAGCTGGGATGTGTAATGGTGGAGCTGGGATGTGTAATGGTGGAGCTGGGATGTGCACTGGTGGAGCTGGGATGTGTACTGGTGGAGCTGGGATGTGTACTGGTGGAGCTGGGATGTGTACTGGTGGAGCTGGGATGTGTACTGGTGGAGCTGGAGCTGGGATGTGTAATGGTCGAGCTGGAGCTGGGATGTGTAATGGTGGAGCTGGGATGTGTACTGGTGGAGCTGGGGCTGGGATGTGTAATGGTGGAGCTGGGATGTGTACTGGTGGAGCTGGGGCTGGGATGTGTACTGGTGGAGCTGGGATGTGTACTGGTGGAGCTGGGGCTGGGATGTGTAATGGTGGAGCTGGGATGTGTACTGGTGGAGCTGGGGCTGGGATGTGTACTGGTGGAGCTGGGATGTGTACTGGTGGAGCTGGGATGTGTACTGGTGGAGCTGGGATGTGTACTGGTGGAGCTGGGATGTGTACTGGTGGAGCTGGCATGTGTACTGGTGGAGCTGGGGCTGGGATGTGTAATGGTGGAGCTGGGATGTGTACTGGTGGAGCTGGCATGTGTACTGGTGGAGCTGGCATGTGTACTGGTGGAGCTGGGGCTGGGATGTGTAATGGTGGAGCTGGGATGTGTACTGGTGGAGCTGGGGCTGGGATGTGTACTGGTGGAGCTGGGATGTGTACTGGTGGAGCTGGGGCTGGGATGTGTAATGGTGGAGCTGGGATGTGTACTGGTGGAGCTGGGATGTGTACTGGTGGAGCTGGGGCTTGGATGTGTACTGGTGGAGCTGGGATGTGTAATGGTGGAGCTGGGATGTGTAATGGAGCTGTAATGTTAGGGCACTGATGTAAGGGTATGGGGGACATGGCTGCAATATGTTGGGGGACGTGGCAGCATTAGGGGACATATTTAAAAAAAGTATCGGTATTCGGTATCGGCGAGTACACAAAAAAAAGTATCGGTACTTGTACTCGGTCCTAAAAAAGAGGCATCGGGACAACCCTAGTTTTTATTTATAAAAATAACAAACATGTTATACTTGCCTGTTCTTTGCAGTGGCTTTGCACAGCGCAGCCCAGATCCCCCTCTTCTGGGGTGCCCCGCTGGTGCTCCAGGCTCATCCGCTTCTTCGGGTGCCCCAATTAAAATACGCTTTCCACGGGGGCACCCGTGTAGGCTGGCTCCTGAATCCTGCTACTGCGTCCATTAACACAGACAGCGGGACTTAGCCCTGCGCCCCGCTACCGTGTCACTGGGTTTGATTGACAGCAGCCGGAGCCTGTGGCTGTTATCAATCTGTCCAATGAGGAGAGAGACAGAGGCTCTGTTTTAAGAAGAGGTAGGATATTCTGATACACAGCTGAGATCCTGCTAATTTAGGTGATTGTGTAACATTTATGTCTATTTATGTTGTAATTTGGATAAACATCTATATTATTTAGCTGTACTCACCCTGCGCCATCTTGGAGAACAGAAGAATGGCCACCACCAAACATCGTAGCCATATCAAACCTAAACAAAAGAAACATGTGGGTCAAAGATTATTATGCTATGTTGTATAATAATGATATTAACCACTTAAGGACCGCCGCACAACGATATACGTCGGCAGAATGGCATGGCTAGGCACATAGACGTGTATATACGTCCCCTTTAAGAGCCCAGCTGTGGGTGGCGTGCGCACGCGGCCAGGTCCGAAGCTCCGTGACTGATCGGTCACAGGAGCTGAACAACGGGGAGAGGTGAGTGTAAACACAGCTTCACCGTTCTTCACAGTGGCAATGTCAGCGATCGTCTGTTCCCTGATATAGGGAAAGACGAACAATGATGTCACATGTCCAGCCCCGCCCCCTACAGTTAGAAACACACATGAGGTCACACTTAACCCCTTCAGCGCCCCTAGTGGTTAACTCCTAAACTACCAGTATCATTTTCACAGTAATCAGTGCATTTTTATAGCACTTTCCGCTGTGTCAATGACAAAGGTCCCAAAAATGTTTCAAAATTGTCCGATGTGTCCGCCATAATGTCGCAGTCATGAAAAAAATTGCTGATCGCCGCCATTAGTAGTAAAAAGTAAAAAAATATTAATAAAAATGCCATAAAACTATCCCCTATATTGTAAACGCTATAAATTTTGCCCAAACCAATCAATAAACGCTTATTAAGATTTTTTTTACCAAAAATAAGTAAAAGAATACGGCCTAAACTGAGAAAAAAATATGTTTTTCTTTTTATATCTTTTTAGGGGATATTTATTTTAGCAAAAAGTAAAAAATATAGATTTCTTTTAAAATTGTCGCTCTATTTTTGTTTATAGCGCAAAAAATAAAAACCGCAGAGGTGATCAAATACCACCAAAAGAAAACTCTATTTGTGGGAAAAAAGGACGCCAATTTTGTTTGGGAGCAACGCCGCACGACCGCGCAATTGTCAGTTTAAGCGACGCAGTGCCGAATCGCAAAAAGGGGCAAGGTTCTTTACCTGCATAATGGTCCGGGTCTTAAGTGGTTAATAATAATATAAATAAACAGTGCCTTGCAAAAGTATTCACCCCCCTTTGCTTTTGACCTATTTTGTTACATTACAGCCTTAAGTTCAATGTTTTTATTTTTAATCTGAATTATATGTGATGGATCAGAACACAATAGTCTAAGTTGGGGAAGTAAAATTAGAAAAATAAATACATAAAACGATTTTTCAGAAATACAAAACGGATAATTGGCGTGTGCGCAAGTATTCACCCCCTTTGTTATGAAGCCCATAAAAAGCTCTGGTGCCACCAATTTCCTTCGGAAGTCACATAATTAGTGAAATTATGTCCACCTGTGTGCAATCTAAGGCCTTGTACACACGAGGGGATATTTCCGCTGAACATGGTCCGACGGACCATTTCAGACGAAAAATCCCCTCGTCTGTAGGGGCAAACGGACGCTTTTTGCCGGATTCATCCGGCGGAAAAATTTCAAAGCATGCTTTGAAATAATTCCGCCGGATAGCTGGCCGTCAGATATGTCCGCTGGTTAGTACGGCAAACCAGCGGACATATCTTGCCGCACATGCGTCGTATCCTGTGAATGGATCCGACGCATGCGCGCGGAAGTGTTTACTTCCTGGTGCGGTGACGTGGCGGCGTCAACGTCACCGCCGCGTCACCGCGCTGTCCGCCGGCGGGGAATTTGATCCGATGGTGTGTACAGCCATCGGATCAAAACACCCCGGCGTAAATATACGCTGTAAACGGTCCGGGGACCGTTCACAGCGGATATATTCAGCCGTGTGTACAAGGCCTAAGTGTCACCTGAACTGTCATTACATAGAATTGTTCTTAGTGCTGGCTTGCATATATTAGTAGTGTGTTCTATTTATTTTTCCAGCGCTGAATATATTCTCTTATTTTTGATTACATAGACACACCTTTCTGAAAGGCCCCAAAGGCTGCAACACCTAAGCAAGAGGCACCACTAACCAAACACTGCCATGAAGACCAAGGAACTCTCCAAACAAGGAAGGGACAATGTTGTTGAGAAGTCAGGATTAGGTTATAAAAAGTCTCCAAATCTTTGATGACCCCTAGGAGCGCCATCAAATCTATCACAACCAAATGGAAAGAACATTTCACAACAGCAAACCTGCCAAGAGGCGGCCGCACACCAAAACTCACGTACCAGGTAGTGTTGCTCACTAATATTCGCATTGCGAATATTCATTACGAATATTGCATATTCGAGTATTCGCGAATAAATCGAATATCGCGGTGAATATTCGCTATGGCGAATATTCGTATTTTTTCAAATTTATTTTTAAAACAGATCACATCCTAGTGATCTCCATCGACGTCTAAAAGCATTGCTGGTATGATTAGAGAACCTGGGCCGAGTAGCTGAGGCGATCCTTTTATGTTGCCGAATATTCGCAATGATAGATTTATTTTAGTCATATAAGTTTGTGTAAGTAGAGTTAGTGTTTAGTGCATATTAGTTTAGTAATCCAGGAAATAATCTCCGTTTTCGCGTGTTGACGAGAATTTCGCAATCAATTTCGCATTCGCATTAGCGAAATTTCGCAAAAAAAATTTTTTGACAAAATATCACGAATATTCGATATTAATAAATATTTCGCGAATATTCTATATATTCGTGGAATATCGCGAAATCGAATATGGCGTATTCCGCTCATCACTAGTACCAGGCAAGAAGAGCATTAATCAGAGAGGAGCACAGAGACCTAAGGTAACCCTGGAGGAGCTGCAGAGTTCCACAGCAGAGACTGGAGTATCTGTACATAGGGGGACAATAAGGCCGCGTACACATAATCGAACATGTCCGATGAAACTGGTCTTCAGACCGTTTCATCGGACATGTTCGATGGTGTGTACGGCCTATCGGATCGTTTTCCATCGGACCAAAGTTTTAAAACATGCTTTAAGACCTGTGTGCTGGACACCTGTCCTTCGGACAGGTTCGATGGTTAGTACACAAAAGCATCGGACCAAAAACCTGCGCATTCTCAGAATCAAGTCGGCGCATGCTTGGAAGCATTGAACTTCGTTTTTTCATTACGTCGTTGTGTTCTACGTCACCGCGTTCTGGCCCGATCGGATTTTGAGCCGATGGTGTGTACGCACATCAGACAAGTTCAGAGTTGTCTGATGAAAACGGTCTGTCAGACAAGTTTCATCGGACATGTCTGATCTAAGCCGTACGCTCCATAGATTTGGGCTTTATGTCAGAGTGGCCAGAAGACAGCCATTACTTTCAGAAAAAAAAAAAAAAATGGCACGAGTTTGTGAAAAGGCATGTGAGAGACTCCCAAAATGTATGGGGGAAGGTGTTCTGGTCTGATGAGACTAAAATGGAAGTTTGTGGACATCAAAGAAAATACTATGTCTGGTACAAAACCAACACATCCCATCACCCAAAGAACACCATCCTCACTGTGAAACATGATGGTGGCAGCATCATGCTGTGGGGATGTTTTTCAGCAGTTGGACTGGGAAACTGGTCAGAGTTGAGGGAAAGACGGATGATGCTAAATACAGGGATATTCTTGAGAAAAACCTGTGACTTGACGCGAGGATGGAGGTTCACCTTCCAACAGGACAATGACCCCAAACACATAAATACAAAAAAGGTACAGCGCTAAATAGATGAGTGATAAAGCCAATTTAGTGAAAAATTCCAAAAAAAAAAACCCTGAGGGTTTGGGTGAAATAATCAAAATAGTGAATTGCTCAATAATAAATTAATAAATAAAGTCCATTAAATGATTGGAATTGAGGGGAGATAAAGTTGATTTCTTCCACCAAAAAGGAACACCCATTCCTTTTTGGTGGTGTAATTGTTTTTACATCTGTCGGATCTTCACTGTATCTATGCGTAAGTGATTCAGACACATAGATACCTGGGGGAAAAAACAGAGATACGACGGTGTTTCCTACGAAACGCCGGCGTATCTCTTTTGAGAATCTGGCCCTCTGTGTTTACAAGATTAAAACAGTTTTTTTTCTAGAAAATTACTTAAAACCCCCAAACATTAAAAAAAAAAAATATATATATATATACAGGCATACCCCACTTTTAAGTACACAATGGGGTTTATTTATTAAAGTTGGAAAGCGCAAAATCAGGCTCATTTCTACGCAGAAACGAATGAGCTTCCAGGTTTTATTAGCAGGCTTAATTGAACAAGCTGGGGTAAGAAGCCCATTGGTTTCTATGCAGAAATGAGCCTGATATTGCGCTTTACAGCTTTAGTAAATAAACCCCATTGTGTACTTAAAAGTGGGGTATGCCTGTATATATATTAGGGTTGTCCCGATACCACTTTTTTAGGACGGAGTACAAGTACCGATACTTTTTTCCATGTACTCGCCGATACCGAATACCGATACTTTTTTTAAAATGTCATGTGACAGTTTTCAAACCACAATACAGACTAAGGATATTTTCTTTAGAATTATGAAGAACTCTAACTCAAGACATTATAAAAGAATAAAAATGAGTAAAAATTTGACGGGGGGCGGGACCGAGCACGGCATTCGTGTCTATGGATGCAAATGCTGGACTCAGGAGCGCACCTGCAAGGTAACCCCCCAGGGAGAACGCTTCTCCTAGGGCGTTTTCTGATGTGGGGAGGAGCCGCGAGAGACATCGGAGGACCCCAGAAATGGACAATCTAGGCCACACTGTGCAAAACGAGCTGCACGGTGGAGGTAAGTATAACATGTTTGCTATTTAAAAAAACAAAACAAAGCTTTACAATCACTTTAAGCCTGGGCCAGAAGTTGAATGACGCGGCTCCGGTCCTCCAAGGCCATAGAGTACATCAAAGAATATTAACTCTTTGATTGCCTATGGGAGCAGCTGGCTGCACCGCTGGATTGTTTCCAGGGCTGGACTGGGACAAAAATTTGGCCGTGGACTTCATCCAGACTGGTCCACTTTGACAGGTCTCTCCCATGGCCGCCGGACAACTCCCGCACCCCATACCCAAACCCCCTCTCCCCCTTCACTAGCCACTAGCCCTTCTACTTTATTAGTAGAAGGGCTGGTTAAAAAGCAGTACCAGTGGCGAAGCTAGACATTATTTCACCCGGGGGGAAGAATCAGTTCGGTGCCCCCCCCTTATGGGACAAGATTAGGCAGAAGTGAGAAACTCCCAGGCCATAGCTGTTGAGTCAGCTGTCTGTCCCCTCCCCCCTGCTCCTCTGGTCCTCCCCCTGCTTCTCTGTTCCCCCCAGGTGAGCGCTGCGGGAAGGGAGAGACAAAGGAGCAGAGGAAGGACAGCGACCTGAGCCAGTGGCCCATCGGGAAACTCCCTGTAGTCCCAATGGCCAGTCCATCCCTGATTGTTTCTCGGGCAAACTGGCAGAAATCGAAAGGGGGGACTTCCCCTCCTGACACTTTTGAAACCGTTCCAGCAAATCATGAGCCACTCGGACCGTGATAGCTTCAGTCATAATCCTATTAAAGCGCTTGCAAACTACAACGTATATATATACAAATTGCGGTTGGCAACAGCCTTCCAAATGGGGGCCCCCTTTCACTCCCGGGCCTCATTGCAGCTGCATTAACTGCCATAACTATAATTATGACACGGCCTTTATCCCTTCAAGGTCTGAAGTTTTATATTCCTTCTATTCTTTATTCTAATTATATTACTTCTTATTACTTCCTCATTTAGCAGAAGGATAAACATAGAAATTGTTTTCTTGTGGCCGTGTAAATGTAACCGTTTGCCAAAGTTACAGTAGTTCAGTTCAGTCCTTCATGCAACGTCTGGTAAAATGTCGGCGGCACGTGGCGAGAATCACCGGCGCTGTTAGGAATGTCTACGCGTTTTATTTACTTACATTAAATGAAGGTTGTGGATACTTACATAACTTTTCGGTAGACAAGCAAGTTCCTTCCCGGTAAAACCTCATAAAAGCAAGATCCTCGCACGCGGCCTATAGCGGCGTCCACAACGTGCTTCCTCAGAGTGTCACCAGGAAAAGGATTCTGCGCAGTCCTCAGAGTGTCACCAGGAAAAGGATTCTGGGAAATGAAGTCCTACAGAACAATGAAACATTATGTAACTATGAATATCTAGCCACCACGTCAAAGCTTCGTACATACTTCGGATCCAAGAAGATACATTGTTGATAAAGAGGACCTGTAACTAATTAACTTAAAGTGTTACTAAACCAAGGACTCTGCATTCACTATATCTGCTCTCCCCAGTGTTGTAGCATATGTAGTGATGTGTTGGGTGTTATATATATATATATATATAGATGTAGATATGGATATATATATATTATACTGTATTATGTGATTCCAAGATTGACCAGGCCAAATCTTAGTAACCTGTAATTGCATGGTACATAAAGGGTCATCATGTAATTGCATGGTACATAAAGGGTCATCATGTAATTGCATGGTACATAAAGGGTCATCATGTAATTGCATGGTACATAAAGGGTCATCATGTAATTGCATGGTACACATCAAAAGATACTTGTCCATTATCAAATGGACAAAGAGAAGGATATAGGAAGTCCTTTTTGCACATCAGACCTGTAATTCACATCAAGAGACACTTGTCTATTGTCAAATAGACAACTGGACAGGATGAGCTCTTGCTTACATATCAAACCATTACTTAGGCCACAGGTAATATAATTACTTATTAAAAGAGAGCTAATTGGTATACAAGGATGTATACGGGTTGGCTCCCGAATACTAAATTGACTCCTGCTGGGAGTGACAATTACCCGACGATCTGCAAGACAGGACGCTGGATCATGCCTTTCGGATCAAAGACGGCCAATCAAATTGTCAACTATTCAGTGAAAAGGATATTTATTCTGTTAGTCAGCTTTGCCATTGAGAGAAGGTACTCCAGGTATTATCTCTGTATGAGTATGGGGGCGCAGGTAGAAATCTGAATTACTCTGTTGGACTTTTTGTCATCTGTGGACTTTGGACTTTATTCTGTATTGAAGTTGCTGAATTAAATGCGTTCTCTGGAGGACCCTGCATTCACTATATCTGGTCTCCCCAGGACCCTGCATTCACTATATCTGGTCTCCCCAGGACCCTGCATTCACTATATCTGGTCTCCCCAGGAGCCTGCATTCACTATATCTGGTCTCCCCAGGACTCTGTATTTACTATATCTGGTCTCCCCAGGACTCTGTATTTACTATATCTGGTCTCCCCAGGACCCTGCATTCACTATATCTGCTCTCCCCAGGAGCCTGCATTCACTATATCTGGTCTCCCCAGGACCCTGCATTCACTATATCTGCTTTTCCCAGGAGCCTGCATTCACTATATCTGGTCTCCCCAGGACCCTGCATTCACTATATCTGCTCTCCCCAGGAGCCTGCATTCACTATATCTGGTCTCCCCAGGACCCTGCATTCACTAGATCTGGTCTCCCCAGTAGCCTGCATTCACTATATCTGGTCTCCCCAGGAGCCTGCATTCACTATATCTGGTCTCCCCAGGACCCTGCATTCACTAGATCTGGTCTCCCCAGGACCCTGCATTCACTAGATCTGGTCTCCCCAGGACCCTGCATTCACGATATCTGCTCTCCCCAGGAGCCTGCATTTACTGGTCTCCCCAGGAGCCTATTTACTAAATCTGGTCTCCCCAGGAGCCTGCTCTCCCCATTCACTATATCTGGTCTCCCACAGTACACAGGTCTCCCAACATTCACTATATCTGGAAATGCAATTATTTTTCTCCCAGTAAAGGTCTCCCATAAACTGCTAAATACCTTTTTCTTATCATCGGTATATAGCAGTCCTGGGAAATCTATCAGTTCCTGGTGAAGCTTATAGGAGCAGTTTTCATTTTCCCCTGATTGTCCTATCAGGCTGCAGGGCTCCTGACCCTCTGTCTGGACAGTCCTGATTGGCCCTGTGCTGATCGCATGCACTCTCCCAAGAAGATTAAAAAGCTCTCTAGCAATACATACCAAACTGAGCATGTGCAGCCTGACTCCAAAGGCTCTGTCTTATCGACATTTGTCCTGGGGGACAATGCAGGGAGGGTAGGATCTGTGCATACAAAGTCAAGCAGCCTCTTTACACAGTGCAGAGGATTAATAACCCCTCAAAGGGGTTGTAAAGGTTCATGTTTTTTCATGTGAAAAAACATCCACCGATTACCGCCCCCCAGCCCTCCATTTTACTTACCTGAGCCCTGGAAAGTCCCGCGTTGCAAACATGCTCGAGCACAGCCATTGGCTTGCACTGCTGTCAATCAAATCCAATGATGTGGGCAGCCGAGTCCTGCAATTGGCGGCTATGGACACCTAATATAGGACTCGGGAGCGTGCCCGCAAGGCAACTCCCTTGGTAGAGAGTTTCCCAGAGGGGGTTATCTTAAGAGGGGAGAAGCCGAGAGAGCCGCTGAGGGACCCCAGAACAGGAGGATCAGGGCCACTCTGTGCAAAACTAACTACATAGTGGAGGTAAGTATGACATGTTTGAGTTTCCATTCTATATTAATATTTATGGCTATTATGGCTTCTGGGTCTCCTTCAGAATTATTTTAGCAATATTTCCCCTGTCCATCCACCTGCCATATGTTTAATGTCTATTTTTTTTTTTTTTTTACATTTTATATTTTATATATTTTTTATATTATCTTACCATTTACATTGTTATAGACATTGGCCATTTGTTTTTAATATTTTTTTCCCCATATTTACACATAGTTATTAAGAATGATCTTTATCATATATTTTCTTTTTTTTTTTCTAACCATGAAAATGGCCACCGACCTACTTCTGATGACAAAAAACATCCAAAAATGCCCGCCATACTTCTTCTGGCATCCAGAGCTACAAGAAAATGGCTACCATAGATATTTAATGTTATTTTTAACCATGGACAACCAACAAAATGGCCTCCGACTTACTACTGGTGACAAAAACCACCCAAAAATTACCACCATACTACTCCCAGGGATCAGAGCTACAAGAAAATGGCCACCATAGTCATTACCTGTATTAATTCACAACCATATATAAAGTCACTTTTTAAAGTAGGGTGACCAGACATCCCCGGCTTCAGGGGACAGTCCCCGGATTGAGGACACTGTCCCCGGACCAAGTCTGTCCCCAGTTTTGTCGCCAGATTGGATTTGAACAGGGGCTGGGGCAATTTCAAGAACAGTCAGTGCAGAATTAATAACAAAAAAAAAAAACAGAATTACACACCCCCGCACAGCCGCTCCTACTAGCATAGGGGTGTGTTACCCACAGGACAGTTCTGGAACAACAGCAACCTGTAATTTTTACAAATCATGAATGGGAGCAAAAGTAACTCTCCCATTCGCCCACTAACTTTAGCATAGTGCCCGTACCGAAAGTAAGGGGGCGCTACACATAGAATGTGTTAAGATAAAAAAAATGAAAAAAAATAAACCTCCTGCCTTTAGAACCACTTTAAGTTGGCCAGACAACGAACAACTTTCCTAATAAACTGGCCAAAATTAAAATTGGCACCACTCTGCCCTACATTCTTTGATTAAAAAATTGGGGGAGCCAGGTGGAAAACTGTTGGCTGAACAGCACCTGTATCCAATCAGATGCAGCCATTGTTTAGGTATTCTAACAGCCAGAGACGGGGACTTCCAGAACGCAATGGGTGCAGTGGGAGATTCCTGCAATCTTTGCAGGTTGGTGTGGATGAAAAAAATCGGTTACATTTTTAAGGAAATCTATGGGTGAATGGTCAGGCTTCACACTAGGGTTAGGGCACAAGAACAGGAGCAGCATGATAGATGAAAGGAGCTTCCCTGACCTTTAGGAGTCCTTGTACTCTTGAGAAACCCAAAAAAAGAACCTTGATTTGTATCTTTACCATTGACTTTTAAAGGGGAACATTTTGACAAAATGTTCCCCAATTTTGACAAAATTTTCCCCAATTTTGACAAAATTGTCCCCAATTTAAAAAATTTCCCTAATTTAAAAATTTTCCCCAATTTTGACAACATTTTCCCCAATTTTGACAAAATTTCCCCCAATTTAAAAACTTTCGTAGGGAAAAAAATTTGCCAAATGAAGACAAGGAAGAACGGGGGAAGAATCTGGCTAAGGCCGCGGTGGTTCAGTTGACCAGTTCAGTTTACTGAAGCAAGGCTTCTAGACTAAATGTACCTGATCTCCAATCCACGAGGTCCTGCAAGTCCCGCTCACTGGGGGCGTCCAGTGTTTCCAAACTCTCGCCATCTTCCAAGACTGTGATCTCAAACTCATCCCGGACCAAAGAAAAATCCTCCAGATCATCCTGCACTCCTCTGTCCATCCTCCATGGTCTACATCTGCAGGATGGACTATAAAAAAGAGAAATCACAGCTCCAATTAGGGAATCTCATGTATAATAGTAGCCATACACCAGTAGGAATGAGCCGATCAACCCCCCCCCCCCCCTCCGCACCAGAACCTGCAAACAGACCAAAAGTTTGTGTGAACTTTAGAACCTCATTAAAGTCTATGGGACTCAAACGTTTGAAATCTAAAGTGCTAATTTTTGAAAGTTATTTTCCTAAAAAGTGTTAGGGGACCCGGGTCCTGTCCCAGGGGACATGTATCAATACAAAAAAGTTTTAAAAACTGCAGTTTTTTCGGGAGCAGTGATTTTAAATGACTTTTTATCCTTCAGAAATGACACTTTGTGCAGGGACAGTTCTAAGCACGGGAAACATGAGCTGCTTTACAGGCATACTATACACCCCCCTAGGTACAAAATTTAAAGGAAAATTTCACTTTTATTGTTTCACTTTTAGCATTATTAAAATCACTGCTTCCGAAAAAATGGCCGTTTTTTTTTGTAACTTTTTTTTGCATTGATACATGTCCCCTGGGGCAGGACCCGGGTCCACAAACACTTTTTAGGACAATAACTTGCATATTAGCCTTTAAAATTAGCACTTTAGATTTCTCCCATAGACTTTTCCAGGGTGTTCTGCGGCTTTTCGCACCCCAAATTGTTTGCTGTTCGGCGAACAGGCAATGTTCGAGGCGAACATGAGTTTGACTCGAACTCGAAGCTCATCCCTACACACCAGTGGTATTTAGTTGGAAAACAAAATGTTTCGGAACATTTGTTCAGTTTTCTAAAGGTTATGGGTGACAAATTGGCTTATTTTCGACCATATGGATGAGAAAATGTGAAGGTTCGGGTTGGAAAATATTTCTTGTTTCTTACCTGCTTAAACCAGGATCCCACGCCAACAGACCTCTGTATATACAGCAGTCCCAACTCTAAATTTTCAGAGCCTCCGTAGTAGGAGCACAAGAATGGAGAGATTAACCCCTTACTGCTGACGTAATATATACAGTATATGTGACCCCATTGCACTGGGCATTTTCCGTGGGGCCGATTGGCCACGAGTCCTAGTCCTGGTTGGCCGCGAGGAGAAGCGACTGCTGAGACACGGGAGGAGACGCGGGGGTGGGGGGGGGGGTTTGGGAACATGTGGGGCTGGAGGGGGGCCTAGTGGACAACGTTGAGTGATGCAGCTCTAATCAGGTGCTGAGGTCTGTTACCTGTCACCTGATTGGCTGAAAAGACAGGTGCTGTGATTGGACGCCTACCAAGCATCCAATCATAGCAGAGGACGGGAAAAGAGGAAGGGAGAAGACATTGAGGATCGTGGAGAAGAGCACCACTACCATTACCCACTGCAGACAAGGTAAGTGTCTGGAGGGTGGGGGATGCGGGGGACACTAGCAGCATTTGATGGGCACAGTGACGGCAATTGATGGGCACAGTGACGGCAATTGATGGGCACAGTGGCGGCAATTGATGGGTACAGTAGCTGTGTTTTATGGCACAGTGGCAGCAATTTATGGGTACAGTGGCTGCATTTGATGGCACAGTGGCAGCATTTGGCACAGTGGCAGCATTTGGCACAGTGGCTGTGTTTGGGCACAGTGGCTGTGTTTGGGCACAGTGGCTGCGTTTGATGGGCACAGTGGCTGTGTTTGATGGGCACAGTGGCTGTATTTGATGGGCACAGTGGCTGCGTTTGATGGGCACAGTGGCTGCGTTTGATGGCACAGTGGCTGCGTTTGATGGCACAGTGGCTGCGTTTGATGGGCACAGTGAGGCTGCAATTGATGTTTTTTTTTTTTTAGTTTGTTTGCTCCCTGCCAAAAAATTTGAGCTCAACCCGCAACTGACTACTTTAAAGTCACACATATATAAATGGTACTCATTGGAAATCATGGGGTAAGACTTGTCATGTGACTTTGCAGTCCCAAGTCGCAGGAAAAGTCGCACAAGTGTGATAGGGGCCCTAATCCCAGCACCTATCCAGGAGGGTGCTACACAACACAATTGTAGAGCTAAGTGTTCAGTGCTCTGGGCTTACTCATCAGCATTGTATATCTGTAACTCTGATGACAAAGTAATGTCATGTATGTCTCACAACAATGGAAATCCTGAAAAAAAACGAGATCTGGGAACTAATGTGCCGCACCCATTTCATGTATGGTCACACCCATCTCCTGTATGGTCACACCCATCTCCTGTATAGTCACACCCATCTCCTGTATGGTCACACCCATCTCCTGTATAGTCACACCCATCTCCTGTATGGTCACACCCACACCTCTCATCCTATATAATGCTGAGCCGGGCCATACCTGATCCAGGACCTGACGACTACTACTACCCCACACAGGTCAGTGTCACCGCCAGATATTCCGGCATTTTTCTAAGACTTCACTCATCAACCTATTGTTTCTGAGATAAATGCTATTTTACAGCTTTCTTTGTATCATAATGAGTATTTCAGGCTTTAACATGTTAATTTCATTGCAAAAGCAAATTTAATTTTTTTTTTTAAATCTTAAGATTTTTATAAAAAGCATCCCTGGTGATCCTTCCATAAAAATCCTTGTTCAGGCACTTCCTGTTATATGGTGACAACTCTCTTTCCCCTGTCTCCCCATTGTGCCCCTGTGTTGTCACCCCTGTCACAAGAACTTCTGACTGAGACTACAAGTGGACAATTTTTATCATACATTACACAGGCATGGTCCACCGTTGTCCATCAGGAAACCCGTCCTACCCATGCAGGATTTGATTGGCAGCAGTGGGAGCCAATGGCTGCGCTGCTATCAATTTATCCAATCAACGCCAGAACTCTGTGGAGAAGAGAACGCTGGGTGAACGTGCTCAGGTAAGTAAAACAAAGGGGCTGGGGGGCTGATGATTGCCAGGTGTTTTTTCACCTTAATACATTTGCATCCCTTTAACCACTTTAGCCCCGGACCATATTGCTGGCCAATGACCGGGCCACTTTTTGCATTGCTTTAACTGACAATTGCTCTCCCAAACAAAATTGGCGTCCTTTTTCCCGCACAAATAGAGCTTTCTTTTGGTGGTATTTGGTCACCTCTGCGGTTTTTAGTTTTTGCGCTATAAACAAAAATAGAGCGACAATTTTGAAAAAATAAATAAATATTTTTTACTTTTTGCTATAATAAATATCCCCCAAAAATATATAAAACCAATATTTTTTTCCTCAGTTTAGGCCGATACGTATTCTTCTACATATTTTTCATTAAAAAAATTGCAATAAGCGTTTATTGATCGGTTTGCGCAAAAGTTATAGCGTTTACAAAATAGGGGGTAGTTTTATGGCATTTTTAATAATATATTTTTTTTTTTACTAGTAATGGCGGCGATCAGCGGTTTTTTATCAGCACTGCGACATTATGGCGGACACTTCGGACACTTTTGACACATTTTTGGGACCATTGTCATTTTTATAGCGATCAGTGCTATTAAAATGCATGGATTACTATAAAATGCCACTGGCAGGTTAAAGGATCACTAAAGGAAACATTTTTTTTTAGCTAAATAGCTTCCTTTACCTTACTGCAGTACTGGTTTCATGTCCTTATTGTTCGTTTTTGATGTAATCCTGCTCTGATCTCCACACTTCCTGCTTGTCTGTTTCCTTATAACCACCATACTGGGAGCTTTCTCACGGTGGTCTGAGCTGTCATTACTGTGTGTCTAAAACTTCCCAGAACCAGATTAATTTTAAAAACAAAACACTGCCCTGGGATTGTTTGTTTTTGTTCTGTGTGTCTCTTTACTTCTCAGAAACATGAAGCCGGTTCAAAAGTGAAACTAACCTGCAGGCACATTATATGATTGATTTTTATCTATTTTTAATCATTTAGAAAAGGAATCAGTTAACCATTGTGTCTCTATACCCTGTAAACCGTCATTTCAGCAAAAAATGTTTTTTTCCTTTAGTGACCCTTTAACACTAGGGGGCGAGGAAGGGGTTAATTATGTTCCCTGGGTGTGTTCTAACTGAAGGGGGGGTGGACTGACTGATTGAAATGACAGATCGCTGTTCATACATTGTATGAACAGGCGATCAGGCATTTCTCCCCCTGACAGGACCGGGAGCTGTGTGTTTAGTGGGTGGCAGCGGCGATAATAGAGAAATTCATGCGATGCATGAATCGATCTATTGTTGATTGACGGGTGCAGGAGAGAGGGGGTGGCACTCCTGCGCCCGCTATGGACGCACCGCCACTGCTATAAATAATTTGCACAAATTGAACTTTCTTTGGGGTATTTTCTCTTCTGAAAAAATCTTCCTTTATTATGGGCAGCAGGGGGGAAAAAAACTACATTGTGGCCAGCAGATGGAGCTGAGGAGCAATTATAAAAAGAGATACAATGTAATAATTCTAGAGCATGCTAGAGATAATTAGAAAAGAAATGTAACCAATATGTTTACTTACTTTTTGTTGTTGTTGCTAATCCCCTTTGTAGAATTGCTTCATTGTACCTCTTTTTACAACAACCTATGTATGTCTGTTCTCCTCAGCTCCATCTAGTGGCCACCAAGTGGTATTTCACTACTGCTGCTAATAAAAGAACATTTGTCTCTGTCCAATTGCAGCTGCAGATTGGCTGGAAAAATAGTTAATTTTTATTTTATAAACTGACCCCAGTGAGGGAGATTGTAATTACTGAGCTCTGCTTCTAAAAAAAAATACAGTCTGTTGGATGAGTCTGATCACAATCATGTTGTATATTGTGATATAAGTGCCGGTTCACACCAGTGCGCTCAGCGATATTGCATGTGATTCGCACCGCACTGCGGTGTGAATCACGTGCAAAATGCGATTTCAGACATACAGATAGTATGGCTAAAATTGCATCAAATTTGGACTAAACTCGCACATGACCCTTTTTTTTGGGGTTCGCACCAGAATCGCATCGCATGGGTGTTCACACCAATGAGATCCGATTCATGTCCGAACTGACATACTGCATTATGGCCACTAGGTGGAGCTGAGTGAATCAGGAAAATACTGCATAATGGCCTCTAGGTGGAGCTGCCAATCGCAGGAAATAAATATTTATTCTAGTAGCCATAATGCAGTATTTTCCTGGTTCACTCAGCTCCATCTAGTGGCCATAATGCATATTTTTCCCGATTCACTCTTTTTTATGAATGGATTCCATGCAACCAAGAGAGTGAATATGGAAAAACAGAAGGCGAGCCAGAACACGAGCGTCAATAGAAGAACAAGTCCTTTATTTAAAACAATAATATAAAAAACTCACATCTAGGTGAGCAGACGGCTGTGTCAGGTGAGAAAGCTTCTGTGGCCGGCGTGGCTGTCTGGCTGGCAGAACCGGCTTCCTCTTTGGCAATCCATGCATGACAACCGGTTCTGCCAGCCAGACGCCCACAGAAGCTTTTTTTTCACCTGACTCAGCCATCTGCTCACCTAGATGTAAGTTTTTATTATTGTTTTAATCACTTCAGCTCCGGAAGATTTACCCCCCTTCAGGACCAGGCCATTTTTTGCGTTACTTTAATCAGCCGCGGACTAGGAAGAAGCAGATTAGGAAGAGCTGCCTAGCAACTGCAATTTCTGGTAAGTAAAAAAAAACAAAAATTCAATTTTTTTGTAGAATTTTGGTGTAATTTAGTTTTTTTTGAGGGTGGACCTCCACTTTAACATGGTCCATGCGTCGTTTTAACTGACAATTGCGCGGTCGTGCAACGCTGTACCCAAACAAAATTGACGCCTTTTTTTCCCACAAATAGAGCTTTCTTTTGGTGGTATTTGATCACCTCTGCGCTTTTTTTTTTTTTTTTTTTGCTGGAAACATAAAAGAAGCAACAATTTTGAAAAAAACAAAACACTATTTTTTACTTTTCGCTATAAAAAATATTTAATAAAAAGTATAAAGTGTAAAAAATCGTATTTCTTCATCAAGAGGTACCCAGGGGCCCTGGATGTCAACCCCCCTTTTTTTTTTTTTTTTTTTTAATCAAAGGGCCCAGAGGTACCCAGGGGCCCCGGATGGCAGCCCCCCCCTTTTTTTTGTATTTATTTTTATTAAAGGGCCCAGAGGTACCCAGGGGCCCTGGATGTCAACCCCCCTTTTTTTATTTATTTTTATTTATTTTTTTTATCAAAGGGCCCAGCGGTACCCAGGACCCCTGGATGGCAACCCCCCTTTTTTTATTTTATTTTTATTTTTTTTATCAAATGGCCCAGAGGTACCCAGGGGCCCGGATGGCAGCCCCCCCTTTTTTTTATTAAAGGGCCCAGAGGTACCCAGTGGCCCTGGATGTCAACCCCCCCTTTTTTTTTTGTATTTTTATTTATTGTTTATCAAAGGGCCCAGAGGTACCCAGGGGCCCTGGATGTCAACCCCCCCTTTTTTTTATTACAGGGACCAGAGGTACCCAGGGGCCCCGGATGGCAACCCCCCTTTTTTTTATATATATTTTTTTATTTTATTTTCTATTAAATAGAAGGGTCTCGAAGGTCCCCAGGGCAACCCCCCCAATCCGTGGCACCCTCCTGCTTTTCAATTCACACCCTCCCCCCGGCTTCTCAATTTTCTCAATTGGCTGCAGCACCCCCGCCCGCTTCTGTGTTAGGGGCCCCATAATTCCTGATGGCGGAAGAGAATCAAGGAGACAATAGCGAATATTAATTTGCTATTGTCACACAACTGGGTGGGCTCAGGGCACAATGCTCTGCGCCCCGAGCCCACCCTTTTTTTAAACCAATTAGAGCCTCAGGTTCTAATCATGTGCTTAAAAAAAGAAAAAAACATTGGAATCCACACGTCCGGCGCCCTGCATGTAGATTAGGGGCCGGGCTTATGGATTAGGGGGGCTGCGCCCCGTATGGACGGGACCCCACTGGTAGAAACCCCATTCAGCCTTCTGAAAACATCTATACCCATATAAATCTGACTCATGCTATCCAATACCGATGAACTTTAATATCCTGAATTTCCAAATGTATATGTGCCAATAGCATGGGAATATTAAGTGCTATATTATCATATTACATGGGAAGTTCCCCGATTTCTTCACTAGTAAACATATAACAATTAAGCAATGTGTTGTGACACTAATTAATGTAATGTAATTAATGTAAGCATCGGTCAGATGACAGCAGGTTGGGTCATGTAGGTGTCTCTGGAAGGATCACAATGATATCCAAGTCCATACCCTTCACTCACATAACACTGGGGGGTCTGTGTATAAAAAATTTGTTGTGCGGATATGACATTTGCACATCCAGTCTGCGGCCGCGGCTTTACCCCTCTCTCTCGCTGCTTCTCCTCCTAGCCAATCAGGTCTTCGGACTCTCGGGCCAATGGGGTCGTAGGACTCCCGGCTAATCGGGTTTTAGGGCCCGCTTCCTGATTGGCCTGGGAGGAGACACAGGAAGACATTGGCGAATATTAAATCGCTAATGTCACACAACTGGGTGGGCTCAGGGAGCAGTGTCGGAGCCCACCCTTTTTTGAAGCCAGTTACAGCCTTTGGCTCTAATCATGTGCTTAAAAAATACATTGAAATCCATGCGTCCGGCGCCCTGCATGTAGATTAGGTGCTGGGTGCGTGGATTGGGGAGGGGGGCGTACCTTATGGAGCGGCCATGCAGGTACACCTATATAAGGGCTAGCCATGCCCCCGTTCCCCTTTCTGTCACACTCACCCGTCCCCAGCCTAGCAAGATTTCGCTGACTAGATTACTCCAACCTGGACTGCGCATGCGCCCCCTGCCATTCCATTCATTCCTATAGAATTCTGAGTATGTGTTTTAATGGTTTTGGAGTCCCCAGTCAGAGCCTCATATTCTGGGAAAGACGCTTCATCCTGCCTGCAGGAGACCCATGAGGCCGTGACATGATCCTAGCCTAACCAGTGGTGGGGCACCTTATGTTTCCCCTGACATCCTCATAAAGTTAAGGGGATATTCAGTCTCAGATACAGCAGACACACATCAGGAAATTGTCAGAGAGACCATGGAGATAATATAAGAGATTGTCAGAGACTGTAGACATGATACAACAGATTGTCAGAGACTGCAGATATACTACAGGAGAATGCCAGAGACTGCAAAAATGATACAAGAGATGATCAGAGACTGCAGACATGATACAGGAGATGGTCAGAGACTGCAGACATGATACAGTAGATGGTCAGAGACTGCAGAGATGATACAGTAGATGGTCAGAGACTGCAGACATGATACAAGAGATGGTCAGAGACTATGGACATAATACAGGAGATGGTCAGAGACTGCAAACATGATACAGAAGATGGTCAGAGACTGCAAACATGATACAGAAGATGGTCAGAGACTGCAGACATGATACAGGAGATGGTCAGAGACTGCAGACATGATACAAGTTATGATCAGAGACTGCAAACATGATACAGGAGATGGTCGAGACTGTAGACATGATACAGGAGATGGTCAGAGACTGCAGACATGATACATGAGATGGTCAGAGACTGCAAACATGATACAAGTGATGGTCAGAGACTATGCACATGATACAAGTTATGATCAAAGGCTGCAGACATGATACAGGAGATGGTCAGTCTGCAGACATGATACAGGAGATGGTCAGTCTGCAGACATGATACAGGAGATGGTCAGTCTGCAGACATGATACAGGAGATGGTCAGAGACTGCAGACATGATACAGGAGATGGTCAGAGACTGCAGACATGATACAAGAGATAGTCAAAGAGTGCAGATATACAACAGGAGAAAGACATAGGTATACTACAGGAGATGGTCAGGGACTGCAGACATGATACAGGTGATGGTGATAGACTGCAGACATGATACAGGAGATGATCAGAGACTGCAAACATGATAGAGGAGATGGTCAGAGACTGCAGACATGATAGAGAAGATGGTCTGAGACTGCAGATATACTACAAGAGATGGTCAGAGACTATAGACATAATACAACACATGGTCAGAGAGTGAATATATACTACAGGAGATGGTCAGAGACTGCAGACATGATACAGAGCTTGCAGATATAATACAAGAGATTTCTGTAGGCCTGTATAAAATGTGCCACATGAGACCCCCAGGCCACAGGATGGGCAAAATGATTGATTGGAGCTCAGGGCAGCTTTTAATAATAAAAGGTGAATATTTTTTGAAAAATGATGTTGCAGCTTATTGTTTCATGTTGGGAAATCGGGAAACTATTCCTGCAAATTGTAAAGCTAGAATAGAAAGGGGGATGGGAGCGGAATATTGGCCCACTTTGGATCAGTAGAGGAATGAGGAAGATCCGACACCATAGCGTGCCAACCTACCAATTACAGAGCTGAGTGTCCGGTGCCCTGTACTTCCTCATCTTATATCTGTAATTCTGATGACAAAGTGATGCCATGTATATGTCACAACAATGGAGATCCAGAATGCACAAGATCTGGGAATTAATTACTGCACCGCACCCATCTCCTGTATGGTCACACCTACACCCCTCATCCTATATAATCCTGAACCCGGCCATACCTGATACAGGACCCGCCGACGACTACTACCCCCACACAGGTCAGTGTCACCGCCAGATATTCCTCCTTATCAAAGACTTCACTCATCAACCTATTGATTCTAAAATATATTTATTTAAATGTTATTTTACAGCTTTGTTTGTATCTTAATATATACTGTATTTTATATATACACTAAGCTTTAAAAAGTTCATGCATGCTTTGCAATGGTAAAAGTTGCTTTCAATATCTTTAAATGTGTAGATTTAAAACATAAATATATATTCCCTGGTGATCCTTCCATAAAAGTCCTTGTCCTGGAGTTGTTATATTGTATCTCTTATTACATTGTATTGCTGTTCTCATCAGCTCCATCTAGTGGCTATCAGGTGGTATTTTACTACTGCTACTACTAATAAAATAAAATTTCTGTCTGACCAAGTACACAGAAACAATGTAGATGCGGACGGGGCTGGACCAGTGCTGTCTTAATGAGAGGGCACACCTAGGCACTACCCAGGCGCCCCAGCTGCATGGGGGGGGGGGGGGGGCTGTCCTTTCCCCAAAGCAGCTGATCCTTGAGTCCAGGCTGCCGCTCTTCATCCCAGATATCCCCCCAGCACTCTGACCCCTCTACACCCTAGATATACTATACCTCCTACCTACTTTCTGTTTCTGTTTACATGCACTGTCTCCATTGTAGGGGCCCCAGAGCATTACTTTGCCCAGTGGCCCATGATGCTATTAAGACGGCCCTGGGCTGGATTGGGAAAAAATTTGGCCCTCGACTTCATCCAGACTGGCCCACTTTGACAGTTCTCTCCCACGGCGGCTGGAAAACTCCCGCACCCCCCGGCCACCTGGCACCCCCTCTCCCCCCTCACCCCCTCTCCCCCTTTACTAGCCACTAGCCATTATACTTTATTAGACTAGAATGGCTGGTACTGGTACTCTTATAGGCAGTACCAGTGGGGAAGCTAGACATTATTTCACCCAGGGCAAAGAATCAGTTCGGTCGTCCCTTATGGGACAAGATTAGGCAGAAGTGAAAAACTACCGGGCCATAGCCGTTGAGTCAGCTGTCTGTCCCCTCCCCCATGCTCCTCTGTCATCGTCCCCCCTGCTCCTCTGGTCCTCCCCCTGCTTCTCTGTTCCCCCCAGGTAAGCGCTGCGGGGAGGGAGAGGAGGTGAGCGCTGCGGGAAGGGAGAGACAGAGGAGCGGAGGGGGGGGGGGGAGGCGGTCCGTTGTCACTGAAGCCGGCCCACTGAGCCATCAGCCCACCCGCAAACTCCCTGTAGTCCCAATGGCCAGTCCATCCCTGGATGCAGATTCACTGGGTAAATAGTTCATTTTTGTTTTATAAACTGACCCCAGTGGGTGAGATTGTATTTTTAAGATGCAGAGCTCACAAATTAGAGTTTGAAGAGTGTGATCACAATCGTCTTGTATATTGTATTATTATTGTATATATATCTTTCTGTGTCTCATCTGTATGGCCACTAGGTGGCACTGAGGAGCGTTGTAACAAGAGATACAATGTAACAATTTTAGAAAATAAATGTAACTATTGGCTAACCATGTTTACTTGAATTTTTTTTTGCCAATCCATAACATTGTCTAGAATTGTTACTCTGTATCTCTTGTTACAAAGAGCTGTGTATTTCTAGTCTCCTCTGCTCCATCTAGTGGCCATCAGGTGCCACTGCTGCTAATAAAATAACAATTGCACAGAACTGATGCACATGCAGATTGGATGGACAAAAAGGGAAATTGCACTTTTTAGAAGCAGAGCTCAGTAATGTCAATTTGTTTGGAAAGTGTAATCATGTTGTATATTGTAATATAGATGTGTTTATATTTCTGTGTCTCATCTGTAGGGCTCATCATTTCTCTTTAATTCAGGAAACTGATAAAGTCTTGGTAATCATGGGACCATCTTCTGCATTCCTTCTGGCCCTAATTGGTGAGTAAAAAATAGTTTCGATTTTTTTGGTGTATCAGAAAAGTCCTTCACCCCAGCATCAGAGGGTGTTATAATAACCCCTCCCCCCAGAAATGGTGTCAAGGGGGGGGGGGGGGGGGGTAATAAAAGACCATCCTCCACCTTGGGGTCATTGGGAATAATAACAGCCCCCACCCCCTTCTCAGCAGTGAGTAGAAATCAGGCTTGGAAATTTCAGTATATCTTCACCCTGAGATCCAAGCTGGCACCCTCCCCAACATTGGAGTCAGTGGGTATAAATATCCTCCTCAACATTGGGATCAGTGGGTGTAAATACCCTCCCCAACATTGGAGTCAGTGGGTGTAAATACTCTCCTCAACATTGGGATCAGTGGGTGTAAATACCCTTCCCAACATTGGGGTCAGTGGGTGTAAATACCCTCCCCAACATTGGAGTCAGTGGGTGTAAATACCCTCCTCAACATTGGGATCAGTGGGTGTAAATACCCTCCCCAACATTGGGGTCAGTGGGTGTAAATACCCTCCCCAACATTGGGGTCAGTGGGTGTAAATACCCTCCCCAACATTGGGGTCAGTGGGTGTAAATACCCTCCCCAACATTGGGGTCAGTGGGTGTAAATACCCTCCCCAACATTGGGGTCAGTGGGTGTAAATACCCTCCTCAACATTGGGATCAGTGGGTGTAAATACCCTCCCCAACATTGGAGTCAGTGGGTGTAAATACCCTCCTCAACATTGGGGTCAGTGGGTGTAAATACCCTCCCCAACATTGGAGTCAGTGGGTGTAAATAACCTCCTCAACATTGGAGTCAGTGGGTGTAAATACCCTCCTCAACATTGGGATCAGTGGGTGTAAATACCCTCCCCAACATTGGGGTCAGTGGGTGTAAATACCCTCCCCAACATTGGAGTCAGTGAGTGTAAATACCCTCCTCAACATTGGGATCAGTGGGTGTAAATACCCTCCCCAACATTGGGGTCAGTGGGTGTAAATACCCTCCCCAACATTGGGGTCAGTGGGTGTAAATACCCTCCCCAACATTGGGGTCAGTGGGTGTAAATACCCTCCTCAACATTGGAGTCAGTGGGTGTAAATACCCTCCTCAACATTGGGGTCAGTGGGTGTAAATACCCTCCCCAACATTGGGGTCAGTGGGTGTAAATACCCTCCTCAACATTGGGATCGCCACTACTTCATATGAAATATAAAAGCAATTGAACTTTTACTTAAAATGTATTTTAAACGTTTTTTCTTTTATTATTTTACATTTAAAAAAATATTTAATTAATAATCACGTTTTGTTTTCCAGGCGTCTCCTTCATATTTATATATGCTGGACCAGGTATGTGTAAGAATTAAATCTCTCCATAGACAGGGATAATGGTGTAACTCGGGGGACAGGGATGGGGCACACATACCATGGGGCACACTATGCACCTGAACAAGGGCCCTCTATGACTTTGGGGGCCCATGTATACTAGATGTGGGTCAGGAGGGTGGGAGATCACTTCTGTCTAGATGTCAATAGATACACAGGGGATGGGTGTTTTTTATTGGCCAGCAGTAAAATGGAGGGGGGCAAAAACTGACCTTGTACAGAGGACTGAGTGTAACATAAATTAAATACCTGCCAGGGCCACAAAACCTCACTCTGCAGTAAGGCAGACCTGTGAATGCCGAGGTAGAGATGAAGCCACCAAGATTCACCAAAATTCACTGGCTTTTACCAAAAAATTTAATATTAGTCTTGTGAAAGCTTGGTGCTCCAGGTCAAATAATATTCACTCTGAGGCGGCGTACACACGACCCAGAACCTCGACGGGCAGAACACATCGTTCCGCCCGTCGAGGTTCTCTCCCGGCCGTCGGATTCGGCGACCCGCCCGTCGGGAATGGCAACCAGCCATTCTTCCAGGCGGGCCGTCGAGGAAATAGAGAGCGTGCTCTCTATTTCGGCTCGACGGGCTTCCCGACGGGAAGCTCGCTGAGACCGTACACGCGGCCGAGGTCCTCGCTGGAATGTGCATTCCAGCGAGGTTCTCGCTGATTTTCAGCGAGAACCTCGGCCGTGTGTACGGCGCTTCACAGAACGGAGTAGAATCAGGAAAATGCCACATTATGGCCACTAGATGGAGCTGCCGATCAAAAAAAATAAAATTCTATGATCGCCAGCCCCATCTGGTGGCCCTAATGCAATATTTCTCTGATTCACTCAGCTCCATCTAATGGCCATAAGGCTTTTTTTTTTTTCCTGATTCACTCAGCTCCATCTAGTGGCTATGAGGCTTTTTTTCTGGTTCCCTCAGCTCCCTCTAGTGGCCATAAGGCTTTTTTTCCTAATTCACTCAGCTCCATCTAGTGGCCATAAGGCTTTTTTTCCCTTGTTCACTCAGCTCCATCTAGTGGCCATTCTGCTTCATTTGCTGGTTCACTCAGCTCCATCTAGTGGCCATAAGGCTTTTTTTCTGGTTCACTCAGCTCCATCTAGTGGCCATAAGGCTTTTTTTTTGTCTTGATTCACTCAGCTCCATCTAGTGCCCTTAAGACTTTTTTTTCCTGATTCACTCAGCTCTATCTAGTGGCCATAAGGCTTTTTTTCCTGATTCACTCAGCGCCATCTAGTGGCCATTAGGCTTTTTTTCCTGATTCACTCAGCGCCATCTAGTGGCCATAAGGCCTTTTTTTCCTGATTCACTCAGCGCCATCTAGTGGCCATTAGGCTTTTTTTCCTGGTTCACTCCACTCCATCTAGTGGCCATAAGGCCTTTTTTTCCCTAATTCACTCGGCTCCATCCAGTGGCCATAAGGCTTTTTTCCCCTAATTCACTCAGCTCCCTCTAGTGGCCATAAGCATTTTTTTCTCCTGGTTCCCTCAGCTCCCTCTAGTGGCCATAAGGCTTTTTTTTCCTGGTTTACTCAGCTCCATCTAGTGGCTATGAGGCTTTTTTTTCCTGGTTCCCTCAGCTCCCTCTAGTGGCCATAAGGCCTTTTCCCCCCTGATTTACTCAGCCCCATCTAGTGCCCATAAGGCTTTTTTCCCTGATTCACTCAGCTCCATCTAGTGGCTATAAGGCTTTTTTTTTCCTGGTTCACTCAGCTCCATCTAGTGGCCATAAGGCTTTTTTTTTCCTGGTTCACTCAGCTCCATCTAGTGGCCATAAGGCTTTTTTTTTCCTGGTTCACTCAGCTCCATCTAGTGGCCATAAGGCTTTTTTTCCTGGTTCACTCAGCTCCATCTAGTGGTCATAAGGCTTTTTTCCTGATTCACTCAGCTCCATCTAGTGGCCATAAGGCTTTTTTTTCCTGGTTCACTCAGCTCCATCTAGTGGCCATAAGGCATTTTTTTTTCCTGGTTCACTCAGCTCCATCTAAGGGCCATACCGCTTTTTTTCCTGATTCACTCAGCTCCATCTAGTGGCCATATGGCTTTTTTTCCTGATTCACTCAGCTCCATCTAGTGGCCATAAGGCATTTTTCTCCCCCTGATTCACTCTTCTTTATGAATGGATAACATTTGGCCTAGAGAATAAATAGCCTAATAACACTTGCTTTTGCCCTAATTCACACAAATGTACACACAGTTTTGCAAGAGAAGTAGCTCTGAGAATTGTATTTATAAATTAGTAGGGTTGTCCCGATACCAGTATCGGTATCGGGGACGATACCGAGTATTGGAGGGACATGGCTGGAGGGACATGGCTGCATATGTGGGGGACATGGCTGCATATGTGGGGGACATGGCTGCATATGTGGGGGACATGGCTGAAGGGACATGGCTGCATATGTGAGGGACATGGCTAGAGGGACACGGCTGCATATGTGAGGGACATGGCTAGAGGGACATGGCTGGAGGGACATGGCTGGATTGACATGGCTGGAGGGACATGGCTGGGGGGACATGGCTGGGGGGACATGGCTGCATATGTGGGGGGGACATGGCTGGGGGGACATGGCTGCATATGTGGGGGACATGGCTGCATATGTGGGGGGGACATGTCTGCATATGTGGGGGACATGGCTGCATTTGGGGACACATTTTAAAAAAGTATCGGTATTCTGTATCGGCGACTACTTGAAAAAAAGTATCGGTACTTGTACTCGGTCCTAAAAAAGTGGTATCCCTATAAATTAGTGTTACAAAAGTCCCCAGGGACGGGAAGGCTCTCCTATATGGAGGGGTACGTTGTATTTTCAAATGCAGCTTTCTCTTGCAATTATGTAATTTTTTTTTCCGTCATTTTCAGTCATTGACACTCAATGCCCAGAAAATCGAGAATACGATGATTGTGGGTCTGCCTGCCCAGCAACCTGTAGCCACCCCGACCCTCCCCCATGTATTAAGATATGTAAGGAGGGATGTTTCTGCAAGCAGGGCTACGTAGACAATGAATTAGGAGGCTGCATCGAAGAAGAGGTGTGCAGGGCTTGTACCGGGGACAAAGTGTACAATAGCTGCGGGAGCGCCTGTCCTGCGACATGCAGCAACTGGAACGACAAGAATCGGATCTGCACCATGCAATGCGTCAGTGACTGTTTCTGTAAACCCGGATTGGTGATCCTGAGTGAGGGGGACGAGACCCGCTGCGTCCTTCCCAAAGATTGCCCCCCTGTTAAAACACAATGAAACTGAAGCCTTATGCAGGATTACGGGATGCTAATATAAAAAAGGACTCTGGTACTTATATTAGCTGTGTATACAATAAATACACAGACATGCAATATACTGTATATATATAAATGTCATATTTTATGTTGGTCATACACTTGGTAGTTGAATTATTGCAAAATAAGTTTACTGTCTGTGTGTTTTAAAGTCAATTATCACCGAATAAAACATGTTTCCTATCAATCTAGATTGTGATTGTGCTTTATAAGGACTCTCGAGGGATTCCTAGGTGATGGGTCCTTTGAGTGTGATTTATTGTGTGTGATGTATGTGCATCATACTATGGAACATACATACAGGTTGGAGCCCCATTAACTCTTCCTGGGAACATACAAGAGACGGTCAGAGGCTGCAGGCATGATACAGGAGATGGTCAGAGACTGCAGTAAAGGTACAGGAGATGGTCAGAGACTGCAGTCATGGTACAGGAGATGGTGAGAGACTGCAGACACGGTACAAGAGATGGTGAGAGACTGCAGACATGATACAAGAGATGGTCAGAGACTGCAGACAAGGTACAGGAGATGGTCAGAGGCTGCAGGCATGATATAGGAGATGGTCAGAGAATGGAGACATGATACAGGAGATGGTCAGAGACTACAGACACAATACAAGAGATGGTCAGAGACTACAGACATGATACAGAAGATGGTCAGAGATTGCAGACATGATACAGGAGATGGTCAGAGACTGCAGACATGATACAAGAGATGGTCAGAGACTGCAGATATGATACAAGAGACGGTCAGAGACTGCAGACATGATACAGGAGACGGTCAGAGACTACAGACATGATATAGGAGATAGTCAGAAACTGGAGACATGATATAGGAGATGGTCAGAGACTGCAGACATGATATAGGAGATGGTCAGAGATTGGAGACATATTGCAGGAGATGGTCAGAGACTGCAGACAAGATAAAAAAACTGGTCAGAGACTGCAGATATGATACAGAAGATGGTCAGAGACTGTAGACATGATATGGAGATGGTCAGAGACTGCAGGCATGATACAAGAGATGGTCAGAGACTGCAGACTTCATACAAGAGAATGTCAGAGACTGCAGACATGATATAAGAGATGATCAGAGACTGCAGACATGTTACAAGAGATAGTCAGAGTCTATGGATATGATACAAGAGATGGTCAGAGACTGCAGACATGATACAGGAGATGGTCAGAGACTGCAGACATGATACAGGAGATGGTCAGAGATTGCAGAGATAATACAAGAGATGTCTGTAGGGCTGTACAAAAAGTGCCACATGAGACCCCCAGGCCGCAGGATGGACACAATGATTGATTGGAGCTCAGGGCAGCTTTTAATAATAAAAGTTGAATATTGTTTGAAAAATAATGTTGCAGTTTATCGTTTCATGTCAGGAAATTATTCCTGGAGAATTGTAAAGCTGGAATAGAATGGAGGAAGAAAGCAAACGATCAGCTGAATACGAAGGGCCCACTTTGGATTAGTAGAGGGACAAGAAAGATCCCAATTAAATGACACAGCGACACCATAGCGTGCGAACCTCCTCCTAATTATAGAGCTGAGTGTTCGCTGCTCGGGGATTACTCATCTTATATCTGTAGCTCTGACGACAAAGTGATGTCATGTATATGTCACAACAATGGAAATCCTGAATATACAAGAACTGGGAATTAATTACTGTGCCGCACCCATCTCCTGTATGGTCACACCCATCTCCTGTATGGTCACACCCACAGCTCTCATCCTATATAATCCTGAGCCGGGCCATACATGATACAGGACCCGACGACTACTACTACCCCACACAGGTCAGTGTCACAGCCAGATATTCCATCATTTTTCACTCATCATTTTATTATTTCTGAGATAGATTTGTTTAAATGTTACTTAACAGCTTTGTTTGTATCGTAATATTAATACATACATATATATATATATATATATATATATATATATATATATATATATATATATATATATTTTTAAGCTTTAACAGTTCGAACGTATTTATCATTGACAAAAGTTGCTTTCGATATCTTTTATAAAGGTCCTTGTCCAGACACTTCTTGTTATAGGGTGACCATGCTTTGTCCCTGGCTCCCAGATGTGCTGCTGCTTTGTCACCCAATCACCTGGGCCTCTAATGGAGACTACAAGTGTAAATTGATTCTGTTCAATTTAATTGTGCGAATTAGGAAAATACTGCATTATGGCCACTAGATGGAGCTGACTATAATAAGTACCGTAGTAAGTATGTTTCTTAGTGCCCTCTAGTGCCCATAATCAGGGTCGGCCAGGGGTGGACTGACAACCCATGGGGCCCCTGGGCAATAGAAGATTATGGGGCCCCTGGGCTTACAGATGGCCACCATGCCAGGAGGCAGTGCAGCTAAAATCTCGGGATTTTCACATCAAAAGCATGTCGGTTTAGGGCATAGCAGGGACAGATGTAAAAAAAAAAAAAAAAAAAAGATTTTTACATACTTTGCCTATATTGAGCCTGGCAACCCTGATGGGGCCCCCTAATGGCACGGGGCCCTCGGGCAGTGCCCGAAAGTCCCAATGGTCAGTCCGCCCCTGGGGTCGGCATTATTACTAGGCAAACTAGGCAGCTGCCTAGGTTGTACTGCCGCCTAGGAAGCCTGGCCACTGGTGTTCCTACCTTCCGGCTCTGTAGCATGTAATTAACGCTCCGCAGCAGCCGCTCCATCTGTCCGTAGTGTCAAAGGCGCAGCGGCGGCGGACTGTGTCCTGAAGCCATAATGGAAGAAAACCAGTCTTTGAGTCAGTGGCGTATCCACGTTTTTGGCTAGGAGGGGGTGGGCACTGGGACCCACACTGCACACAAGGATTGGTTCTTGGGTGGGGGTCTGCACTGATGGAGGGGTCTATACTGATAGAGGGGGTCTGTACCTAGTGGGGGGTCTGTACTAATTGACCTAAAAAATAAAAAAAAACATACATTTTATTTATTTTTTTAGGAAATGCCTGTTGCTTTGCGGTCCCATGAAATCTGCCTTTGGAATCGCCTAGGATTCTGACATCATCTCCCTCTAATGCTCCTGGGAAATGTGTGTCATCATTTCCCAGGATGCAGTGCGCTGTCCAATTATCACTCCCCGTCCAAGACTTCCAGGAAGTAAGTGCTTGTGGGCTTCACAATGCCCACAAGCAAAATGACAACGATGTGGACATAGTTTTATAAAATATATTTTTTGAATAACTATGCGGATTGTAAAATAGTAAGTGACCGGATTTATATTATAAAAAGGACATACATTTAAAAAATGCTAATTGTGGTTGGAACCCCGCTTTAAGATCGGCAGTAAAATACTACATTATGGCCAGTAGATGGAGCTGAGGAGCGTTGTAACAAGAGATACAATGTAACATTTTTAGAAAATAAATGTAACCAATATCTAATAATGTTTTGCCAAAACATAACATTGTCTAGAATTGTTACTCTGTATCTCTTGTTACAAAGAGCCGTGTATTTCTAGTCTCCTCTGCGCCATCTAGTGGCCATCAGGTGACACTGCTACTAATAAAATAACAATTGCACAGAACTGATGCACATGCAGATTGGATGGACAAAAAGGGAAATTGCACTTTTTAGAAGCAGAGCTCAGTAATGTCAATTTGTTTGAAAAGTGTAATCATGTTGTATATTTTAATATAGATGTGTTTATTTTTCTGTGTCTCATTGTTTCAGGACACTGATAAAGTCTTGGTAATCATGGGACCCTCCTCTGCATTCCTTCTGGCCCTAATTGGTGAGTAGAAATCATTTATAAGGTCTACAATGATTTACATTGTGGGGCATTTCATTATATCCTCACCCTGAGATCCAAGATTATCCACGGATAATCATGTCACGGCACAATGTCCCTCCATGTGTGATCAATGTTTCTCTAGGATGGTGTAGTCTTTGGACCAGGGGGCCCACATTTAACACAAAGGGCCACTTCACTGTTTTGAGGGCGGGACTGTGGTCAGTTGGAGTAAAAGTAGAAGAAAAAATGACCATGTGTCCTGGCTTGGTCAGAATGGTGGCCAGAGCATTGTGGTCATTGGATGAAACAACCTCCCAGCATTGGGGTCATTGGATGTATGTAATCACCCCCCAGCACTCGGGTAGTTGGGTGTACATACCCTCTTCCCAGCATTGCAGTCAGTGGGTGTAATAACTCCACAACATTGGGATCAGTGGGTATAAATACCCTCCCCAGCATTGCAGTCAGTGGGTGTATTAACTCCACAGCAATTGGGGTCAGTGGGTGTAAATACCCTCCCCCAACATTGTGGTCATTGAGTGCAATAACCCCACAGCACTAAGGTCAGTGGGTGTAAATACCCTCCCCAACGTTGGGGTCATTGAGTGCAATAACCCCACAGCACTAAGGTCAGTGGGTGTAAATACCCTCCCCAACGTTGGGGTCATTGAGTGCAATAACCCCACAGCACTAAGGTCAGTGGGTGTAATACCCTCCCTCAACACTGGGGTCATTGAGTGCAATAACCCCACAGGACTGAGGTCAGTGGGTGTAAATACCCTCCCCAATATTGGAGTCAGTGAGCGTAATAACCCCACAACACTGGGGTAAGTGGGTGTAAATACCCTCCCTAACATTGGGGTCATTGAGTACAATAACCCCACAGCACTGGGGCAGAGGATGTAATATTCCTCCCCAACATTAGGGTCAGTGAAAGAAAAAAAGAACCCCCTCCCCCAGTATTGGGACCAATGAAGTACTAAGAGACCCTCTTTGACATTTGGGTCAGTAAGAACAATAATAGTCAGTGGGAGTAAACCTCTTTCCCCAACACTGAAGTCAGTGGGAGTGATACAGGTTCCCCCTCCCCCAGCATTGGGGTCAGTGGGTGTAATAATGCCTTAGCATTGGGGTCAGTGGGTGTATTAACTACCCCCCGGCACTGGGGTAAGTGGGTGTAAGAACCCCCTCATCTCCTCTGGATTTGGGGTTAGTGAGCGCATTAAAAGTCCCTCAGCAATGGGGTCAGTGGGAGTATAAAAGGACCACAATCCACCCCCCCCCCCTCATTATTGGGACCAATGGAGTAATAAAATACCTTCTCTGGCATTTGGGTCAATGGGAGCAAAAACCTACCCCCTCTTAAAATTGGAGTCAATGGGAGTGATAAAAGACCGGGGTGGAATTAAAGGCCCTCTTCCCCCTTGATTGGGGTAGAAAATCTCCTTCCCATCCCCCTGGCATTGGAGTAAAATGGTGTAATAAAAGACGACCTCTATGTTGCCACCTACAGGATCTCAATGGAACTACAATTTGAAAAAAAAAAATTAAACCTTACATAGGTTTTAATCTTCCCTTACTAAATATAAAATAATGATAAAAAAGTGTTAACTTTAGACTTACTTAAAGTTGTTTTAAATCTTTTAATATTTAACAGTTGAAAAATTGAAAATTAATTTTATTTATAATCACTTTTTATTTTCCAGGTGCCTCCTTCATACTAATATATGCTGGACCAGGTATGTTTAAAAATGGTGGCCATATTTTTCCTGATTGACTATTTTTAATGAATGGTTAACGTTCAACCTAGAGAGTAAATAGCCTAATAACATTTGATTTTGCTCAGATTCACACAGAACAAATTTACATGGAGAATGTAAGGAGAATTTTATTTACAAACACAGTGGAATTTAGGATTGCAAGTAACGCAGTAAACGAGCGCGTTGTAATACGGGCTATTCTTTTTTTTTAAATCCTGAATCAATTTGCTCACTGTCTTGCAAGACGAGCAGGATCCAAGCTGCTGGGGTGTGCAGTACCACATTTGGCCAGAGGTGCGGGGGGGGCGCGGTGACGCTCTGAGACACTTGGAGACACTCTGTTCCCGAGTGTCTTCAGCGCCCCCACAACCTCTGGTCACATGCGGTACTGCATACACCAGCAGTCACTGTGGAACGAATTAGCTGAGTTTCCATTGATTCCTATGGGGAAACTCGCTTTGATATACAAGTGCTCTGGATTACAAGCATGCTTCTGGAACAGATTATGTTCGTATTCCAAGGAACTTTTGTGCTCTCCTTAATAAAATGATTAAACTAGTTTATATACATTTCAACCACATCCCGACCAGCGCACGACGATATACGTTGACACAATGGCTCGGCTTGGTAAATGGGTGTACAGGTACGTCCACTTTAAATCACGACATTGTGGGCGCGCGTGCGGTCTCCGTGTCTGTGCTCGTGGGACCCACGGACTCGATGTCCGCCGGTGTCCTGTGATCGTGTCACAGAGAGGCAGAAGGAGGTATGCTTTTGTAAACAAGACATCTTCCTGTTCTGCCTAGTGACAAGACACTGATCTACTGCTCCCTGTCGTGTCACTGCTAGCCCATCCCCCACACAGTTAGAATCACTCCCTAGGTCACACTTAACCCCTTCAGCGGCCCCTAGTGATTAACCTCTTCACTGCCAGTGTTATTTACACAGTAATCAGTGCGTTTTTATAGCACTGATTGCTGTATAAATGACAGTGGTCCCAAAGTAGGGTCAAAAGTGTCCGATGTGTCCACCACAATGTCGCAGTCACGATAAAAATCGCAGATCGCCGCCATTGCTAATAAAAAAATGTTTTAAATGCTATAAAACTATCCCCTATTTGGTAGACGCTATAACTTTTTTGCACAAACCAATCAAACGCTTATTGCGTTTTTTTTTTTTTTTACCAAAAATATGTAGAAGAATACGTATCGGCCTAAACTGTGGAAAAAATATTTTTTTATATATTTTTGGAGGATATTTATTATTTAAATATTTATTTATTATTTAGATATTTATTTATTATTTAGATATTTATTTATTATTTAAATATTTATTTATTATTTAAATATTTATGTATTATTTAAGTATTTATTTATTATTTAAATATTCAATTATTTTTTTCAAAATTGTCGCTCTATTTTTGTTTTTAGCGCAAAAAATAAAAAAACGCAGAGGTGATCAAATACCACCAAAAGAAAGCTCTATTTGGGGGGAAAAAAGGACGCCAATTTTGTTTGAGCACCACGTCGCACGACCGCGCAATTCTCAGTTAAAGCGACGCAGTGCCGAATCGCAAAAAAAGTGCTCTGGTCAGGAAGGGGGTAAAATTGTTTCGGGGCTGAAGTCTATCTGATTGGTTTAACCCTAACCAGGTTACTGCCACCTAGAGGAATTTCTTGGGTAGGACGGCCTAGGGAGCCAAGGAGGAGTACATTGTATTGCCAAATGCAGATTTCTCTTGCGATTATGTAATTCATTTTTTTTTTTTTTTAATTTTTAGTCACTGTCCCTCAATGCCCAGCAAATCATGAATATAACTCCTGTGGGTCGGCCTGCCCAGCAAACTGCAGCCACCCTGTCCCCCCTCCGTGTATTGCGATGTGTGTGGAGGGATGTTTCTGCAAGAAGGGCTACTTGGCGAATGGAAATGGAGGCTGCGTCAAAGAAGAGGTGTGCAGGGCTTGTACCGGGGGCAAAGTGTACACTAGCTGCGGGAGCGCCTGTCCTGCGACATGCAGCAACTGGAAGAAAAACCGCGTCTGCACCCTGCAATGCGTCAGTGGCTGTTTCTGTAAGCCCGGATTTGTGATCCTGAGCGAGGGGGGTAAAACCCGCTGCGTCCTTCCCAAGGATTGCCCCTCCGCTAAAAAACAATGAAACTGAAGCCTTATGCAGGATTACAGGATGCTAATATAAAAAAAGACTCTGGTACTTATATTAGCTGTGTGTACATAAAATACACAGACACAGTATACTGTATATATATATATAAATGTCATATTTTATGTTGGTCATACACTTGGTAGTTGAATTATTGCAAAATAAGTTTACTGTCTGTGTGTTTTAAAGTCAATTATCACCGAATAAAACACGTTTCCTATCAATCTAGATTGTGATTGTGCTTTATAAGGACTCTCGAGGGATTCCTAGGTGATGGGTCCTTTGAGTGTGATTTATGTGCATCATACTATGGAACATACATACAGGTTGGCCAGGGCCAATCCTAGGGTCACAGACGCCTGGGTGCAGAAATATTGCTGGCGCCCCCACATGGGCGTGGTCATCTTACGAACTCCTCCCCTTTACAAATGTTTCTATGGCTACGACTCAAACACAGAGATGCAGAGAAGTCTTCATTAGTGTCCCCCATCAGAGCCTCCCAGCAGGTGTCCCCCATCAGAGCCCCCCCCCCACAGCAGGAGTCCCCCATCAGATCCCCCCACAGCAGGTGTCCCACATCAGAGCCCCCCACAGCAGGTGTCCCCCATCAGAGCCCCCCACAGCAGGTGTCCCCCCTTAAGAATCCCCCAGCAGGTTTCCCCCATCAGAGCCCCCCACAGCATGTGTCCCCCATCAGAGTCCCCCCACAGCAGGTGTCCCCCATCAGAGCCCCCCCATAGCAGGTGTCCCCCATCAGAGCCCCCCCCACAGCAGGTGTCCCCCATCAGATCCCCCCACAGCAGGTGTCCCCCATCAGATCCCCCCACAGCAGGTGTCCCCCATCAGAGCCCCCCACAGCAGGTGTCCCCCTTAAGAATCCCCCAGCAGGTTTCCTCCATCAGAGTCCCCCCACAGCAGGTGTCCTCCATCAGAGTCCCCCCACAGCAGGTGTCCCCCATCAGAGCCCCCCCACAGCAGGTGTCCCCCATCAGAGCCCCCCCACAGCAGGTGTCCCCCATCAGAGCCCCCCCAGAGCAGGTGTCCCCCCCTTAAGAATCCCCCAGCAGGTGATGCTCCCCTAATAAGTCTTCATTAGTGTCCCCCATCAGAGTCCCCCCCACAGCAGGTGTCCTCCATCAGAATCCCCCCCACAGCAGGTGTCCTCCATCAGATCCCCCCACAGCAGGTGTCCCACATCAGAGCCCCCCACAGCAGGTGTCCCCCATCAGAGCCCCCCACAGCAGGTGTCCCCCCTTAAGAATCCCCCAGCAGGTTTCCCCCATCAGAGCCCCCCACAGCAGGTGTCCTCCATCAGAGTCCCCCCACAGCAGGTGTCCCCCATCAGAGCCCCCCCACAGCAGGTGTCCCCCATCAGAGCCCCCCCACAGCAGGTGTCCCCCATCAGAGCCCCCCCACAGCAGGTGTCCCCCATCAGAGCCCCCCCACAGCAGGTGTCCCCCCTTAAGAATCCCCCAGCAGGTGATGCTCCCCTAATAAGTCTTCATTAGTGTCCCCCATCAGAGTCCCCCCCACAGCAGGTGTCCTCCATCAGAATCCCCCCCACAGCAGGTGTCCTCCATCAGAGTCCCCCCCACAGCAGGTGTCCTCCATCAGAGTCCCCCCCACAGCAGGTGTCCCCCATCAGAGTCCCCCCACAGCAGGTGTCCCCCTTAAGAATCCCACAGCAGGTGTCCCCCATCAGAGCCCCCCCACAGCAGGTGTTCCCCATCAGAGCCCCCCCACAGCAGGTGTCCCCCATCAGAGCCCCCCACAGCAGGTGTCCCCCATCAGAGCCCCCCACAGCAGGTGTCCCCCATCAGAGCCCCCCACAGCAGGTGTCCCCCATCAGAGCCCCCCACAGCAGGTGTCCCCCATCAGAGCCCCCCACAGCAGGTGTCCCCATAGATCAGTACCTGTCGAATAGAGCCCTGTAGATTGGGTGCGCTGAGAGCAGAAGCACATTACTGGGGGCGGGGCATATGTGGCATCTTTGGTTACTAGGAGGGTGGCACTCGCAGAGCATTTCTGGGAGTGCACGGAATGATTGGCAGCAGCTCTGCACAACCCAGAAGCCTCTCATCACACCGCCTATGGGAGAAAAGCCGACACACGCAGAGGGGGCGGGGCAGACAAGAGACTGCTCCACGCGCACCGGAATGAATTAGTGGAGCCTAGTGCCAGGACATGTTTCGGTACTAGGCTCCGCTGCGGTACCCTACCCGGATTCCGGGGACAGCGGGAGGTATGCACTCTTGTCAGTTGCCAGCAGAGAGAGCAATCGGGATGGGGAACCGCAGCACCCGCTACATGCGCTCTGCCTCGGGACACAGACAAGGAGGAGGGAGGGGAGCACTTTGAAGCTTCGGCGCCCCCACCTCTGCAGCGCCTGGGTGCCGAGCACCCCGTGCACCCTGCCTAGGATCGGTCCTGAGGTTGGAGCCCCATTTACTCTTCCTGGGAACATTTCTGCACATACAAATCTGACCCACAATACCCCCCCCCCTTCCTAAAAAAAGATAATCGCTTCCTTTACCTTAGTGCAGTCCTCCTTCACTTACCTCATCCTTCCATTTTGCTTTTATGTTTCAATAATGTTTATTGCAGCTTTCCCAAAATTTTACAGAACAAGGTAGAAAATTCTCGGCTTTACATTTCATGATATACAACACCAACAGGGAGTCAAACACCACATAGAGGGCTCAACGGATTCTCCCCAAATAGCTTGTATGGGTCACTTTCTATTCCTAGCGAAAGTTGCAAGCACCAGACCCAAGATCTGATCTGCCTTGCCCGCCCCCCCCCCCAAGGGTTTTCCTTAATCTAAAGCTATAGTGCATGTACTTTCCCCTCGGATGAACCAGCTCCCCCACAAACCCTCTAAGGGAGTCAGGCTCCTCCCACAGCGCGGAAGCCTCCCACATCAACCCAAATCAGCAATGGCCATTTTGCTTTTAAATGTCCTTATTTCTTCTGAGAAATCCTCACTTCCTGTTCTTCTGTCTGTAACTCCACACAGTAATGGCAGGCTTTCTGCCTGGTGTGGAGAAAGCCTCTTGAGGGGGCGAGCAGGAGTGTCAGGACGCCCACTAACACACAGCTCCTTTCTCTAGCTGCAAAGTAGAGAGTGTCCTGACTTGCCTGCTCGCCCCCTCAAGAGACTTTCTCCACACCAGGGAGAAAGGCTCGCATTATGGGGTTGAGTTGAAGAGGCAGATTAGGGACTTCTGCATAGCAACAGCTATTTCGGGTAAGTCGTTTTTTTTTTTGTGTTAATTTTTTTTTCAGGGTGGAACTCCACTTTAAATAGCGGGTTGGTATACTTTTGGTGCACGCAGGAGCCCCATGAACTCCTCCTGGGGACATTTCTGCACCTACAAATCAGAGCCACAATATCCTATTGGGAGGAACTTGCACATCCTGAATTTCCAGATGTGGGTGCCAATACCAGGTGCACGTTGTGTGCTGTACTGGGTGCCACATTGTGATATAACACAGGGAGGTCACAGATTTCTTTACTTAGAAATAATTTATATAATAATAAGAATGTCAACAGTGGTATTAAGCAAACTGTCATTAACCACTTCCATACCGGGCCTATTCTGGCACTCCTCTCCTTCACGTAAAAATCATAATTTTTTTTTGCTAGAAAATTAATCTGAACCCCCAAAATTTTTATATATATATATATATATATATATATATATATATATATATATAATTTTAGCAGGCACCCTAGGGAATAAAATGGCGGTCATTGCAATTTTTTATCTCACACAGTATTTGCGCAATCATTTTTCAAACGTCTTTTTTTGGGGGGGAAAAAAACGGTTTCATGATTCAAACAATAACAAAACAGTAAAGTTAGACCAATTCTTTTTGTATAATGTAAAAAGATGATGTCACGCCAAGTAAATAGATACCTAACATGTCACACTCGTGGAATGGCGGCAAACTTCAGTACTTAAAAATATCCATGGGCGACCCTTTTTTTTTTACAGGTTACTATTTTCGAGTTACAAAAGAGGTCTAGGGCTAGAATTGTTGCACACGCTCTAAGGCACGCGGCGATACCTCACATGTGGGGTTTGAACAGCGTTTACATATGTAGGCGGGACTTACATGCGTGTTCGCTTCTACCGGGGACAGGGGCGTTTTCATATTTTTTTTTTTACTCTTTTTTTTAAATTCCCAATTTATTTTTTGATCACTTTTATTTCTATTATAAGGAATGTAAACATCCCTTGTAATAGGAATCACTGTGACAGGTCCTCTTTATGGAGAGATGTGGGGGGGGGGGGGGGGCAGTAAGACCCCACATCTCTCCTCCGGGCTTGAAAGCATGAGATTGTGAAAAAAAATCACCGATCTCATGCCGACAGCCGCGATTGCGGCTTTGTTTACTTCTGGGTACCTGGGTGTGACGACATCACAACGTCACGCCCGGGCCTCCGACGGCCATAGAGATCACTGGTGACCATATGGTCACTGTAAATCTCTATCGTCGTGAGCCGGCGCCGGACGATTCTACTTGAAAGCATGAGATCGGAAAAAAAAACCTCACAGATCTCATGCCGACAGCCGCAATTGCAGCTTTACTTCCGGGAACCCGGGCGTGACGACGTCACAGCGTCGCGCCCGGGCCTCCGACGGCCATAGAGATCACTGGTGACCATATGGTCACTGTAAATCTCTATCGTCGTGAGCCGGCGCCGGACGATTCTACTTGAAAGCATGAGATCGGGAAAAAAAACCTCACAGATCTCATGCCGACAGCCGCAATTGCAGCTTTACTTCCGGGAACCCGGGCGTGACGACGTCACAATGTCACGCCCGGGCCTCCGATGGTCATAGAGATGACTGGTGACCATCTGGTCAACGGAAATCTCTATCGCCGTGAGTCGGCGCCGGCCGTTTTATTCTCCAGGCCCCCCGATGGCACAGGAGAGCCCGGAGAAGCACCGGATGGCGGCGGGAGGGGGGGGGAACGTCCCCTCCAACCGCCTATAAGAACGAGCAAGCGGCGGGACTGCCGCTATGATCGTTCTTATGGTGCACAGAATAGCCGGCAGAAAACAGTGATATCTGAATGATGCCTGTAGCTGCTGCACCCATCATTCAGATATCACCACGCAAAGTCGAGGACGTCATATGAGAAGTGGTTAAACTAGTCAGGTCACTCTGTTTTATATTAAGCATCAGGAAGGAGTCAGCATCTGTCTGTAAGGTGGGGGTGGGGAAGTTCACGGAAAGTGTGGACTGTCTGGTAACTGAATCATTTGTTTGCTGAGCTCCTGCAGCCTTTGGGGTACCCTGAAGCAGACAGGGATCCCAAACCCTGGTGTGGGACTTGTAGACTGGCGGTGAGCCATTGTGCATAGCTTCCCAACTGTCCCTGATTTTGAGGGACTGTCCCTGATTTTGAGGGACTGTCCCTGATTTGGAAAAAAGTCCCTATTTCTTCCTCATTTGTGCCTCATTTTGATCCAATTACTAAAATTGCTGCATTTGTAAATTCGGCCAATCAGAAAGTGGGTCTTGGCACTCCATTGGCCAGGAGTCCTTGGACTAAGATCTTAGGACCCACTTTCTGTTAAGCTGGGAGGAAAAGCAACAACCCCGGAGCGATGAGCAGCAGCCCTACCCTGGATCCTTGTCACCTGCCTCCTAAAGTAAGGAGGTCTCTGAACGCCGCCTTCCCGCCTGTCTCCCACAGGGGGTGTTGATTGGATCGCTGCCCCCCCCAAATATTGAGCACCAGCCACCACTGAGGCAGAGCGACAATCTGCCTTTGTAAACAAGGCAGATCGCCGTTCTGTCAGAAGGGAATTAAGGTATTGATCCTGTGTTTCTGCAAAGCAAAGGTCTTTGCCTTTCCCTTGTCAAATCTCCTCCCACGCAGTGAGTAAGCACAGGCTAGGCACACAGTTAACCCTTTGATCACCCCTAATGTTAACCCTTTCTCAGCCAGTGTCATTAGTACAGTGACAGTGCATATTTTTTTTAGCACTGATTACTGTAATAATGTCATTGGCCCCAAAAAGTGTCGGGTTTCCAATTTGTCCGCCGCAATGTCGCAGTCCCCACTATAAGTCGCTGATCACTGCCATTACTAATATATATATATAAAAAAATAATAATAATAATATGTTATAATACAGAGAAAAATTGCGCTTGTCACAGTTAAATAATCAATTAGTACCGGTGTGGTCAGTTACTAACATTAGAACATAAAATTAAAAAATACAGGGGGGAGGCGGCAGCTCTTGTGCCGAAACACAAGGGGAAATACAACAAAAACAAAGATTTAGAGCTGCGCCTTGTCACCCGGACTCGATACAATCAAAAAAAGAGTCCATATATCAGTCATGTGGAGATAAACAATCCTTCAGACATGAGAGAAGTAGTAGGTTGGCTCCAAGACAAATCTCCGCTGGTCTTTAATCAGGATGGACATATAATAAACACCACTGTGCTCGAACTTGGCTTTTCAATGTGGCCCACCACCAGAAGTATAAGCAGCTTACCAGAGGAATGGCTGTAATCAACAGTCGGCTGTGACCCAGCCGCGGCCTTTGGAGAACCAGGACGAATCCCAAATCCTAGGGCAGTGTTTACACCGGGGCTCCACTTAGCAACTCCACCAATTAGATCATATGTAAATGATAAATAGAGGCAGACATAGCGTAATCCCGCTGGGACATTTATTTAAAAAAGTAAAAACCAGAATACTCACATGGGAGATGAGTTAGACAGGCATATAAAATACAAAGTTGCCGGCCGGCAAACAGATCAGCAAGGACCCTCCTCCAGAGCGTGCGGTGACGTCATTACGCTCTGGAGGAGGGTCCTTGCTGATCTGTTTGCCGGCCGGCAACTTTGTATTTTATATGCCTGTCTAACTCATCTCCCATGTGAGTATTCTGGTTTTTACTTTTTTAAATAAATGTCCCAGCGGGATTACGCTATGTCTGCCTCTATTTATCATTTACATATGATCTAATTGGTGGAGTTGCTGAGTGGAGCCCCGGTGTAAACACTGCCCTAGGATTTGGGATTCGTCCTGGTTCTCCAAAGGCCGCGGCTGGGTCACAGCCGACTGTTGATTACAGCCATTCCTCTGGTAAGCTGCTTATACTTCTGGTGGTGGGCCACATTGAAAAGCCAAGTTCGAGCACAGTGGTGTTTATTATATGTCCATCCTGATTAAAGACCAGCGGAGATTTGTCTTGGAGCCAACCTACTACTTCTCTCATGTCTGAAGGATTGTTTATCTCTAGTGTTGCTCACGAATATTCGCATTGCGAATATTCGCTACGAATATTGCATATTCGAGTATTCGCGAATAACGCGAATATCGCGGCGAATATTCGCTATTTCGAATATTCGAATGTTTTAAATTTTTTTTTGGAACAGATCACATCCTAGAGATCCCCATCGACGTCTAAAAGCATTGCTGGTATGATTAGAGACCTTGGGCCGAGTAGCTGCAGCGCTCATTTTATATTGCCGAAAAATCGCAATGCGATTATTCGGTAATAGCGATATCGCGCGATTATTTTATATTGTAATATATCACGAATATTCTGAGCCAATCAGAGTGCTCCATTCCGCATTTCTCGAATATTCGCAATTATTTTGTATTATAAAATATCACGAATATTCTGAGCCAATCAGAGTGCTCCTTCCGCATTTGCCGAATATTCGCAATTTTTGTGTATTGTAATATATCACGAATATTCTGAGCCAATCAGAGTGCTCCTTCCGCATTTCTCGAATATTCGCAATTATTGTGTATTGTAATATATCACGAATATTCTGAGCCAATCAGAGTGCTCCTTCCGCATTTCTCGAATATTCGCAATTATTGTGTATTGTAATATATCACGAATATTCTGAGCCAATCACAGTGCTCCTTCCGCATTTCTCGAATATTCGCAATTATTTTGTATTGTAATATATCACGAATATTCTGAGCCAATCAGAGTGCTCCATTCCGCATTTCTCGAATATTCGCAATTATTTTATATTGTAATATATCACGAATATTCTGAGCCAATCAGAGTGCTCCATTCCGCATTTCTCGAATATTCGCAATTATTTTATATTGTAATATATCACGAATATTCTGAGCCAATCAGAGTGCTCCATTCCGCATTTCTCGAATATTCGCAATTATTTTATATTGTAATATATCACGAATATTCTGAGCCAATCAGAGTGCTCCATTCCGCATTTCTCGAATATTCGCAATTATTTTATATTGTAATATATCACGAATATTCTGAGCCAATCAGAGTGCTCCATTCCGCATTTCTCGAATATTCGCAATTATTTTATATTGTAATATATCACGAATATTCTGAGCCAATCAGAGTGCTCCATTCCGCATTTCTTGAATATTCGCATTCGCAATTCGCAATTCGCAAAAATTCGCGAAAATTCGCGAAAAATTCGCAATCATTTAATTTCCAAAAAATATCACGAATATTCGTATTTAGCGAATATATGTTGAATATTCGACTATATATTCGAGATATATCGCGAATTCGAATATGGCATATTCTGCTCAACACTATTTATCTCCACATGACTGATATATGGACTCTTTTTTTGATTGTATCGAGTCCGGGTGACAAGGCGCAGCTCTAAATCTTTGTTTTTGTTAATAATATGTTATAGTTTGTAGACACTATAGGCCAGATTCCCATACATTGCCCGACGGCATAGCGTAAGCCATTTACACTACGCCGCCGCAATTTAACCACTTGCCTACTGTGCACCTACACCCCCTTCCTGCCCAGACAAAATATAAGCTTCCGGCACTGCGTCGCTTTAACTGACAATTGCGCGGTCGTGCGACGTGGCTCCCAAACAAAATTGGCGTCCTCTTCTTCCCACAAATAGAGCTTTCTTTTGGTGGTATTTGATCACCTCTGCGGTTTTTATTTTTTGCACTATAAACAAAAATAGAGCGTCAATTTTTTAAAAAATTCAATATTTTTTCCTTTTTGCTATAATAAATAACCCAAAAAATATATAAAAAAATATTTTTTCCCTCAGTTTAGGCCGATACGTATTCTTCTACATATTTTTGGTAAAAAAAAAATGCAATAAGCGTTTATCGATTGGTTTGCGCAAAATTTATAGCGTTTACAAAATAGGGGATAGTTTATGGCATTTTTTTTTTTTACTATTAATGGCGGCGATCTGCGATTTTTTTATTGGGACTGCGACGTTATGGCGGACACTTTTCTGACATTTTTGGGACCATTTACATTTATACAGTGAAAAATGCTATACATATGCATTGATTACTGTATAAATGTGACTGGCAGTGAAGGGGTTAACCACTAGGGGGCGGGGAAGGGGTTAAATGTGTGTCCTATGAGTGTTCTAACTGTGGGGGGAGGGGGGGGGTTACTGGGGGAGGTGACCGATTGTGTCCCTATGTACAAGGAACACAATCTGTCACCTTTCTCCCTGACAGGGACGTGCAGCTCTGTGTTTACACACAGAGCTCCACGTCCCCGCTCAGTTACTGAGCAATCGCGTGTGCCCGGCGGCGATCGTTGCCGCCGGGCACTCGCACGGGATCCCCGCAGAGCGGCGGGTGCGCGCGCGCGCCCGCCCGCGGCTTTAAAGGGACATCACGTCATATGACGTGATGTCAGGATAATGGAGTCGTCTGCCCGCCGTCATTTGACGGTGGGCAGATGACAAGTGGTTAACAGAGCAAGTGCCGTATTCACAAACCACTTGCTCCATAATTTGCGGCGGCGTAGTGTAAATGGCCCGGCGTAAGGCCGCGTAATGCAAAGGGGGCGGCTTGTATTTAAATTAAGCGCGCCCCCGCGTCGATCGAACTGCGCATGCGCCGGCCGCAAAAATAGCCCAGTGCGCATGCTCCAGCTCACGTCGGAAAACGTGAATGAAACCGACGTGAGCGTCGTTTACGTACATCCCTATTCGCGAACGACTTAGTAAAACTACGGAAACGACGGAAAAAAGACTTAACATGGCATACGACGGAACTTCGTAAGGTTACCCCTCATGTAGCAGGGGTAACCTTACGCTTACGGAAACGACGTAAACGATGACGGGGCGGCGTAAAAACGTTCGGGAATCGGCGTATTAGGCTCATTTGCATAGGCAAATGAGAAATCAACGTAGAGGCCACCTAGCGGCCAGGAAAGTCATTACATCTACGATCCGACGGTGTAAGTGTCGGATCTTCACTGTATCTATGCGTAAGTGATTCTAGGAATCAGACACATTGATACCCAGTAAAAAAAAACAGAGATACGACGGTGTTTCCTGCGATACACCGTCTTATCTCTTTTGAGAATCTGGCCCTATACCTTTTGCGCAAACCAATCAATATACGCTTATTGGAAAAAAAAAATCGCCAAAAACATGTAGCAGAATACATATTGGCCTAAGCTGATGAAGACATTCATTTTTTTTTACATTTGGAGCAGGTTTTATAGCAGAAAGTAAAACTATCTATCTATCTATCTATCTATCTATCTATCTATCTATCTATCTATCTATCTATCTATCTATCTATCTATCTATCTATCTATCTATCTATCTATATATATATATATATAGTAAAAAATAAATAAATAAATAAAAGATTGGATCGCTGCCCCCGGATCCAGGACTGGGCAATTTCATCCGAACCCGGATCTCTAAGAAATCCCCTGGCTCCCAAACAAGCAAATACACTGGAGCCCCTCAGCCTGTCTGGTTAAGAATCCTGTATTAAGGCACTGGTGGGGTACCATACTACCACTATATATTTATGTGAGTACAGTGTTGCATGACCGCACAATTGTCAGTTAAAGTAACGCAGTGCCGTATCGCATAAAATGAAGGAGGATAAATCTTCCAGAGGTCAAGTGGATAAGAGGGCAATAGGGAAACACAGATTAGTGTCTATAGGGGCCCCAAAGGATGCACAAGAAAATACCAGAGGGCTGCACAAGGGCCCCTGGCCACAGGTTGGACTCCAGGAGCCTAAGCAAAGTCATTGATTGGATCTCAAAAAGGGATTTTAATGATAAAAGTTGGAGATTTAAAGAAATAAATGACACTGTTGCTGCCTATTGTTTCAAGTCTATAGAGAGTTGAAGCTCAGATAGAATGGATGAGGACGGAATTCAGCTGAATGCCCCAAAGGCAACAAACAGGAGCCCAATCAAATGACACCATGGCCTGCCAACTTACTAATTACAGGTGCCATGTGCGTCCTCCCTGACATTTTATAGCTGGAACTATAATATATATATATATATATATATATCTTTCTCTCCCCCAATCTATAAAACGATAAATAATATCTATCTATAAAAATATACATAAATATATATCTCTATCTATATAAAAATATAAATAAAATATATATCTATCGAAATATAAATAAATATATATTTATTCATTTATATTTTTATAAAGATTATATATATATATATATATATATATATATATATATATATATATATATATATATATAAAAATAAAAATGTACCCAGCGGAGTGGTTGTCTACGGCAGCTTCACTATACACAAACTCCATTGGCATCAACTGTCCTGACCACTGAACAGTGGTGGCTGGTGCTCAAATTTTTTAGTGGGCGCAAACAAACTAAAAAAAACAATTGCAACATCACTATGCCCATCAAACGCAGCCACTGTGCCCATCAAACGCAGCCACTGTGCCCATCAAAGGCAGCCACTGTGCCCATCAAAAACAGCCACTGTACCCATCAAAAACAGCCACTGTGCCCATCAAACGCAGCCACTGTGCCCATCAAACGCAGCCACTGTGCCCATCAAACGCAGCCACTGTGCTATCATTTATCGCCACTGTGCCATGCACTGTGTCAATCAAATGTTGTCACCACCGTGCCCATCAGCACCTCTGTGCCCTGTAACATGCTGCCACTGTGCCCTGTAAAATGCCCCTTCCCGCAGGAACTTATCTTTCTGGGGGCAGCCATCCTACTTCCACCGTCCCTCGATGTCTTCTTCCGCCCCCTGATGATGCTTCAGCCAATCAGGTTACCGGTAACCAGAACCGGTGAACCCGATTGGCTGAGACACCTGTCAGTCCTATCCAAGGAACCCCCCCCCCCCCCGTGTGTCCCCTGGATAACTATTTGGAAGCCGATTACAGACCTTTGACTACAATCACTTCATTTATTGCTGTGCCACCTGGCACTTCCACCAACACTAGCTCATTTGGCATGCACCATTACCACATCATTAGAACCTTTGTATTCAGACACTGATGGGGTACCATACTACCACAATATATATATATATAATATATATGTGTATGTGTATATATATATATATATATATATATATATATATATATATATATATATATTGGGGGGGTACAGCATCGCACGAACGCACAATTGTCAGTTAAAGTAATGCAGTGCCGTATCGCATAAAATGAAGGAGGATAAATCTTCCAGAGGTCAAGTGGATAAGAGGGCAATAGGGAAACACAGATTAGTGTCCATAGGGGCCAGAAAGGATGCACAAAAAAATACCAGAGGGCTGCACAAGGGCCCCTGGCCACAGGTTGGGCTCCAAGAGCCTAAGCAAAGTCATTGATTGGATCCCAAGAAGGGGTTTTAATGATAAAAGGTGGAGATTAAAGAAATAAATGACACTGTTGCTGCCTATTATTTCATGTCTATAGAGAGTTGAAGCTCAGATAGAATGGATGAGGACGGAATTCAGCTGAATGCCCTGAAGGCAACAAACAGGAGCCCAATTAAAGGACACCATGGCCTGCCAACTTCCTAATTACCGGTGCCATGTGCGTCCTCCCTGACATTTTATAGCTGGAATAATGATGAGGAAATTATGTTATATAAGATTTATAACAATGGAAAATCCCCAACAGAACGAGAACTGGGAGCCAATCACTGTGTCGCACGCACCCATCTCCTGTATGGTCACACCTACACCCCCTCATCCTATATAATCCTGAACCCGGCCATACCTGATACAGGACCCGCCGACTACTACTACCCCCACACAGGTCAGTGTCACAGCCAGATATTCCAGCATTTTACCAAAGACTTCACTCATCAACCTATTATTTTTCAGATATATGTATTTATATGCTACTTATAGCTTTGTTTGTATAATAATATAATTTTTTTAAACTTTAACATGTTAATGTAAGTTAATGTTAAGGTCAGTAGTTTCCTTATTAGCACATTACATTATAAGAAATAAATATGTTTTTTTAGTGCCATCTAGTGGCCATAATGGAGTTACATTAAGATATTGGGTAATATTCTAGCTCCTGCATTGTCACCCTGTCACATTTTTCTAGCTCTCTACCAAAGACTTCACTCGTCAACTTATTATTTCTGAGATATATGTATTGAAATTTTACTTTACAGCTTTGTTTGTATCATAATATCATTTTTTTTTTTTAAACTTTAACATGTTAATGTAAATATGTTTCTTAGTGCCATCTTAGTGACCATAATTCAGTATTTCCCCTATTCACAAAATTGAATTGCAGGGTCACTAGACGACGCTAACTATTATAAGAAATAAATATGTTTTTTTTAGTGCCATCTAGTGGCCATAATGGAGTTACATTAAAATATTGGGTAATATTCTAGCTCCTGCATTGTCACCCTGTCACATTTTTCTATCTCTTTACCAAAGACTTCACTCATCAACTTATTATTTCTGAGATATATGTATTTAAATGTTACTTTACAGCTTTATTTGTATCATAATATACAGTATATATATATATTTTAAATGTAAATATGTTTCTTAGTGACCATAATTCACTACTTTCCCAATTCACACATTACATTATAATTAATAAATATGTTTAAGAAACATTTTACTTTACAGCTTTGTTTGTATCAGAATATAATTTTTAAAACCTCTACATGTTTATACATGCCTTGCAATGGGAAAAGTTGCTTTGAATAACTTTAAATTTGCAGATTTTAAAATAATCCCTGGTGATCCTGCCATGAAAGTCCTTGTTCAGGCATTTCTTGTTATAGGGGGGTGACAACATTTTGTCCCTGGCTCCCAGGTGTGCTCCTGCATTGTCACTTGGGCTTCTGATCAGGGCCGTCTTAATAGCACCATGGGCCCCTGGGCAAAGTAATGCTCTGGGGCCCCTACAATGATGACAGTGCAGGTAAACTGACATCAAGTAGGTAGGAGGCAGACTGGGTCCCCTGTGTATCTATCACTCTCAGTGCCATCATGGGGCCCCCAATTTCGGTGCAGCGTGAGCCAAGGCTGTATCCTGGCCTAGGCCAACAAGACCTAGGCCTAGGGCAGCACTTTGCAGGGGGGCAGTACGGACAGTGTCCCCGCCGGCTCGTGCTACACTGTTAGCGCTGCTTCTAATCCTGGACCACAAACCTTCCTCACTGTGCTATGTTTTCTGCTGCACCATTGGCATGGTTCTATCTTCTTAGTCCTCTCCATAAAATTATCAGAAATTTGTGCTTAAAGTAGAACTAGAGGCAACACTTTTTTTTTTCACTTTGGATAGAGTAAGGTAGGGTTAGAGCCCCTGTCAGTTTATTTTTCACCATCCCTGTCCCATTGCAGAGATTTCCCTTCACTTCCTGCCCCCATAGCCAAACATGAAGTGAGAGCAAATCTATGCAAATTAAGGGAATTCATTGCCCTCCCTCCCCCGGCCCTCAGAACTAGTGTCCCGAGTCGAAAATTTCAGGGGTGTGGCCTTGGCAGAAAAGGGTGTGGGCCTTAAGAGAAAGGGGTGGGTCATATTTAAATTAGGGGGTGTACGAGTTTAGATGGGCCTAGGGCAGCACAAAACATAAATACACTACTGGCGTGGGCTCAAGGACCAGCTGCTTTGGGGTAAAAACAGGGGCCCCCCATGTAGCTGGGCCCCTGGGCAGTGCCCAGGTATGCCCTCTCATTAAGACAGCCATGCTTCTGATGGAACACCCCAAAGACATGCTGATAGGTTAATTGGCTTCTGTCTGAAATTGGCCCTAGTATATGAATGTGAGTTAGGGACCTTAGATTGTAAGCTCCTTGAGGGTAGGGACCGATGTGAATGTACAATGTATATGTAAAGCGCTGCGTAAATTGACAGCGCTATATAAGTACCTAAATAATAATAAAATAAAACCATTCTATGCAATTCCAATGTGTTAATGAGGGAAATACTGCATTATGACCACTAGATGGCATTAACTACAAAAATAAGTAAGTACGTTTCTTAGCGCCACCTAGTGAACAAAATTCAGTATCTTCCCTATTCACACAACTGAATTGCAGGGTCAGTAGATGACACTACCTATCATAAGAAATAAATGTTTCTTCATGCCACAAGTGCACAAGTGTAAAATCATGCTGTGCAATTCAAATGTTCGAATAGGGAAAATACTGCACTATGGCCACTAGATGGCGCTGACTTTAGTCATAAGAATAAAGTATATATCTCTTAGTGCCATCTAGTGGTCATAATGAATTTTTCCCCAGGCATATACTAGAATTTGTACATTTTAATTTCAAAGCCTCTAGATGGCGCTGACTATTATAAGAAATAAATATGTTTCTTAGTGCCATCTTAGTGTTCTAGAGCGTTCTATAAATTTTAATTTTAAGGCCACTAGATAGTGCTGGCTGTTATAAGAAATAAATATGTTTCTTAGTGACCATAATTCAGTATTTTCCCTATTCACACAATTGAATTGCAGGGTCACTAGACGACACTAACTATTATAAGAAATAACTATGTGTATTAGTGCCATCTAGTGGCCATAATGGAGTTATATTAAGATATTGGGTAATTTTTCTAGCTCCTGCATTGTCACCCTGTCACATGGGCTTCTGATGGAGATTACACGTGTAAAATCATGCTGTGCAATTCAAATGCATGAATGTGGAAAATACTGCATTATGGCCACTAGATGGTGCTGGTTATAGTGAGACATAAGTATGCTTATACTGTACATATCGTTCTGTGTCTCATGTGTAGCGCTCGTCTTTTCTCTTTGTTTCAGGAAACTGATAAAGTCTTGGTAATCATGGGACCCTCCTCTGCATTCCTTCTGGCCCTAATTGGTGAGTAAAATAAATGTATAAAGTCTACAATGATTTATCATGAAGTCGGCTCAGTAATCATCCATTGATAATCATGTACCGTGCGTGATCGCGGTTATCTACGATGGTAAAGTCATGTCTTCAGACCAAGGGCCCATAGGTGTGCGCACAGGTACTGCCCTAGCCACACCTTCCTGTCCCTCCTCTCATGGCAGCTGGGGGAATGGGGGACGGGGCCGGTAAATATGTAATTTATTGACCCCTTCCCTTTCTGAATACACACAGTGAGTGATCCGTAGCATGTGTTTGAGCTTTGGGGTGCACACTCTAATGTAATAGGCTGCACACACCTATGTAAGGACCCTCAAAACATAAACAGGGACACTGTCTATCAAACTGTTTGGGGGCCAGACTGTGGCCAGCATTAGAAGTTAGTAGGAGTGAAACTGACTTTGTGTCTGTGGTCAGAATGATGATCTAACATTGGTGTCAGTTGGTTGGTATAATTAAAGCCCCCCCCCCCCCTTCAACATTGGTGACAGTGGTAGTAATAAAATTCCCAAAATTGTGTGAGTGGGAGTAATAAAAGACCTACCAATACAGATGTCAGTGGGAGTTAAAAAAAAAAAATCCCCCCAGCATTGAGTGTTAGTGGGAGTAATAGACCCCCCCCCCCAGCATTGGTTTCAGTGAAAGTAATACCCCCCCCCCCCCAGCATTGATGTCAGTGGGAGCAAACACCCCATCAGCATTTGTGTCAGTGGGAGTAATAGACCCCCCCCCCATTGGTTTCAGTGAAAGTAATAACCCCCCCCCCCCCCCAGCATTGATGTCAGTGGGAGTAATAGACCCACCCCCCCCCCCAGCATTGGTTTTCAGTGGAAGTAATACCCCCCCCAGCATTGGTTTCAGTGGAAGTAATACCCCCCCCCAGCATTGGTTTCAGTGGAAGTAATACCCCCCCAGCATTGATGTCAGTGGGAGTAATAACCCCATCAGCATTGGTGCCAGTGGGAGTAATAACCCCCCATCCCCCAGCATTGGTGCCAGTGGGAGTAATAGACCCCCCCCAGCATAGGTTTCAGTGGAAGTAATAACTCCATCAGCATTGGTGCCAGTGGGAGTAATAAAAAAAACCCCGGTGTCAGTGGGAATAATAACCCCTCCAGCATTAGTGTCAATGGGAGTAATATAAGACCACGCCCAGCATTGATGTAACTGGGAATAATAAAGGGGAATACAGAATTCCATTTCTTTCTGGGTCCTCATTGTGAAGATCCCCCCTCTCTGTGATACCTGGTGGTGGGAAATCCAAATGTCACCAGAACAGGAATGGAGGGGAAATCTTTCAATGGGGACACCAGTTGTGTCTCCCCATCTTTTTTTTAAGTGTTTATTTTTTACTTTTTAATTTGAATATTTTATTGTTAAAATAGTTAATGAAAATATTAATTTAATTAATCGATGAATAAAATAATTTTTGTTTTCCAGGTGCCGCCTTCATACTAATCCATGCTCAGCCAGGTACATATAAAAATGAAATCCTTCTATAGAAGGGGGTGATGGTGTACATTCATTCTGTGTGGGTGGGGGCAAAAATCTAATTAGTTACAGCCAGGTCAAATATTATTCAGGGAAAATACCACATTATGGCCTCTAGATGGAGCTGATGATCATAGGAAATAAATACTTGTAAACTATGAGTGTCGGCTCCATCTAGTTTCCATAATGACACATTACAGTCTCTAAAATGAAGGTGGTGTTCCTGAAAATTATTAAGTCAGCAGCTACAAAAAGTGTAGCTGCTGGCTTTTAATAAACACACACTTACCTGCTCCACGATCCAGCGACGTGCCGGACGGGGCTCCGCTCCTCTCCCCCCCCCCCTCCCCGGCCAGCGTCTTCATCTTAAGTGCGGGCACCCGACCGTAACAGCTTTCGGCTTCACGGCCGGGCACCCACTGCGCATGCGCGAGCGGCGCTGCGCTCTCTCATCGGACAGGCGATCAAATGGGACCTGTCATGTGTCCTTGGCGATCGCCTACAGGGAGGAGCTGAAGATAGGCGATTAAGCTAATCGCCTTACCAGCCCCTCGGCGGAAGGAGGAAGTGGGACAGGAAGTCCCACTCCTCCTGAAGCCCCCACTCCCCCCCACCAAAAAAAATTACATGCCAAATGTGGCATGTAAGGGCGTGAGGAGTGGGCTAAGCGGAAGTTCCAATTTTGGGTGAAACTCCGCTTGAAGGTGGTGATCACAGGAAATAAATACTTTTTAACTATGAGCATCAGCTCCATCTAGTGCCTATAATCGGTATTACCGCATTATGTCCTCTAGATGGAGATGATGATCATAGGAAGCAAATACTTATTAACTTTAAGCATCAGCTCCGTCTAGTGCCCATAATGTGGTATTGCCACATTACTTCCTCTAGAACAGGTGTCTTCCAAACTTTCTAAACAAAGGGCCGCTTTATTGTCCTTCAGATTTTAGGGGGGACCGGACTGCGGCCAGCGCGAGTGTAAATTTTACAGGCATCAGTGGGAGTAAACATTGCCACGTTTGGAATAAGGTGGAAGAATAGTGCCCGATCATTGAGAGGAATAGTACCCAATTTTTGGCATCAATGGGAGAAATGGTGCCCCATTGTTGTCAATTGGCAAAATGCCAAGAATGCCCCAAGGGCCAGATAAAAACAAGCAATCGGCCCTCGGGCCACAGTTTGAAGACCACTGCTCTAGAAAATGGAGATGATGATGATCGGAAGAAAAAAAACGTATTAACTAAGTGTGTCTGCTCCATCTAGTGGTCATAATGCGGTATTACCATATTATGGCCTCTAAAGGAAGCTGATGATCATAGGAAATAAATACTCAATAACTATGAGTGTTAGCGCCATCTAGTGGCCATAATGCTGTATTACCGCTTTATGGCCTCTATATGGTGATGATGATCATAGGAAATAATTACTTTTTTTTTATTATGATCATCATCTCCATTTAGTGACCATAATGCATTATTTTTCTCATCCACTCTGTGTAGATGAATAACATTTGATCTGGAATGTAAACCAGCTTAATAACAATAGAGTTTGCCTCATTCGTACAGCAAAAATATACATGCAATTTCATAGGATGAAGAGTTTTCTGATTTTTATTTCATTTTTTTAACCAAATAACCACTTGCGGACCGCCGCATGTACATTTACGTCGGCAGAATGGACGTACAGGCGTACCTGTACGTCCCTGCCTAGACGCAGGTCGGGGGTCTGATCAGGACCACCCCCCCCCCTGGTACATGTGGCGGAGCGATCCGGGACAAGGGGGCGGCTGTTCATTTTTGTCCGCCCCCTCCGGATCGCTCCCAGCCAATCCGCGCGCTCCCCCTGTGTGTCACTTCCTTCTCCTGTGTAAACACAGGAAGAGGGAAGTGATGTGATCTCTCCTCTAAGTCTGCACAACACTACACTGACACACACTACACATAGGCACATTTAACCCCCCCCCCCCGATACCCCCCCCACCCCCCTGTCACAGTGTCACTGAATGCAGTGATCATATATGTACTGATCACTGCATTTAGTGTCAGTGTGACAGGCAATTAGTGTTAGGTCCAGGGTAACCCCCTGTACCCCCACTAATAAAGTTTTAACCCCTTGATCACCGCCCTAGTTAACCCTTTCACCCCCTATTGCCAGCGTCACAATGCGATCATTTTTCTGATCGCTGTATTAGTGTCGCTGTTCCCGCTAGGTAGCTATTTTTTTTTTAATGCGATTTTTTTTTTTACTAAAGACATGTGGCTGAATAAATTTTGGCCTAAATGTTTGACTAACATTTAGTTTATTTGATTTTTCTTATAAAAAAAAGTAAAAAATATTGATTTTTTTTTTTCAAAAATGTCGCTCTATTTTTGTTTATAGCGCAAAAAAATAAAAACTGCAAAAGTTATCAAATACCACCAAAAGAAAGCTCTATTTGTGGGGAAAAAAGGGCGCCAATTTGTTTGGGAGCCACGTCGCACGACCGCGCAATTGTCTGTTAAAGCGACGCAGTGCCGAATTGTAAAAACCCCTTGGGTCATTTAGCGGCATATTGGTCCGGGGCTTAAGTGGTTAATAAGTACCTCCCCTTAGCAAAATAAGTAAGTTATCCTCTACACATTTTGTGGCTACATTAATTTCCATTAAATGGCTCATCCCTAATCAGGTTACTGCCACCTAGAGGATTTTACTGGGCTGAGCGGTCTGGGGGGAATAAATTGTGTGATTAAAAAAATAAAATACCTGGGGATAGGAAAGTGTATTTCAGTGCAATTTGATCTTCTTTGTCTAAAAAATTGTCAATAATATATATATTTTTTTTCGTTTTGACTTTTTTAGTTGCCAATGCTAAATGCTCAGCAAATCAAGAATTCAAGCAGTGCAAGACCTGTGATCATACATGCAGCAATAGGGATAAACCCCAGGCCTGCACTTTGGCGTGTGTCCCTGGGTGTAACTGTAAGCCTGGCTATGTGCTGCTGAGTGAGGATAATAAAAACCACTGTGTCCCAACCAAGGATTGCCCCCAATAATAAAAGCATCAAACTCAAGCCTTACATGTGAAAGGCTATGCAGAAGATGACAGGAAGCTGATATAAAGATAGACGTTGGCGCTTATGCTAGCTGTGAGAGTGTGTGTGTCTATATATATACACTGTATACACACACACACACAATGTTTAATGTCACATTTATGTTGGTCATACACTTGGTAGCGGTGTTGTTATTGCAAAATAAGTTTACTGTCAATCATCACTGAATAAAACATGATTATGTTTCCTATCCATATAGTTTGTGTTTGAGCTTTATTAAGACTCTTAAAATGATTGTAAAGCTTTCTTTTTTTAAACAAACATGTCATACTTACCTCCACTATGCAGATGGTTTTGCACAGTGTGGCCCCGATCCTCCTCTTCTGGGGGTCCCTCGGCGGCTGTCTCGGCTCCTCCCCGTTTTTGGTAACCCCCCCTCTGGGAATCTCTATCCCAAGGGGGGTTAGCTTGCGGGCGCGTTCCCAAGTCCTGCATTTCGGCGACCATAGCCGCCGACTGCAGGACTGGGCCCCGCCCCCCCCCGCATCATTGGAGTTGATTGACAGCAGCGCCAGCCAATGGCTGAGCTGCTATCAATCTATCCAACGAAGAGCCAAAAAGACCGGACCGGGATTTTCATAGGGCTCAGATAAGTAAAACGGGGGGCTGGGGGGCCCAGTGATCGTCGGACGTTTGATCACTTTAAAGGAGTTTTAAAGGAAAAAAAAATGTTTTTTGCTGAAATGACTGTTTACAGCAGGGATCCTCAAACTACGGCCCTCCAGCTGCTGTGGAACTACACATCCCATGAGGCATTGTAAAACTCTGACATTCACAGACATGACTAGGCATGATGGGAATTGTAGTTCATGAACAGCTGGAGGGCCATAGTTTGAAGACCCATGGTTTACAGGGTATAGAGACATAATAGTTAACTGATTCCTTTTACAGATGATTAAAAATAGATAAAAATCAATCACATAATGTGCCTGCAGTTTAGTTTTTAAACTAGTTTCATGTTTCTGTGAAGTACAGAGACACACAGAACAAAAACAAACAAACACAGGGCAGTGTTTTGTTTTTAAAATGAATCTCATTGGTTCTGAGGGGTTTTAGACACACAGTAATCACACCTCCTTGATCATGGACCACAATGAAAATCTCCCATGAGTTTTTTTTTCATAAGGAAACAGACAAGAAGGAAGTGTGGAGATCATAGAAGGATTACAGCAAAAAACAAACAATGAGGACATGAAACCAGGACTGCAGTAAGGAAGCTATTTAGCAAAAAAAAACTATAATCCTTTAGTGATCCTTTCATGCATAGGATCCATTAAAGTGGTCGTAAACCCGTCCTTACAACTTGCACCTACAGGTAAGCCTAGATTAAGGCTTACCTGTAGGTGTAAGAAATATCTCCTTAACCTACACGGTTAAAGGGGTTGTAAAGGTAATTTTTATCTTCCTTTCCCTTAGTGCAATTCTCCTTTACTTACCTCATCCTTCCATTTTACTTTTAAATGTCCTTATTTCTTCTGAGAAATCCTCACTTCCTGTTCTTCTGTCTGTAACTCCACACAGTAATGAGAGGCTTTCTCCCTGGTGTGGAGTGTCGTGCTCGCCCCCTCCCTTGGACTACTGGAGAGTCAGGATGCTCTCTACGTTGCAGATGGAGAAAGGAGCTGTGTGTTAGTGGGCGTCCTGACTCTCCAGTAGTCCAAGGGAGGGGGCGAGCACGACACTCCACACCTGGGAGAAAGCCTCTCATTACTGTGTGGAGTTACAGACAGAAGAACAGGAAGTGAGGATTTCTCAGAAGAAATAAGGACATTTAAAAGTAAAATGGAAGGATGAGGTAAGTGAAGGAGGACTGCACTGAGGGAAAGGAAGATATTTAGGGGAACATTTTTTTTTTAACTTTACAACCCCTTTAAAGGAGTTGTAAAGGATTTTATTTTTGCAGAAATGACTGTTTACAGGGTATAGAGACATAATAGTTAACTGATTCCTTTTAAAAACGATTAAAAATAGATACAAATCAATCTTATAATGTACCTGCAGTTTCGTTTTTGCATGTTGTTTCCTGCCTCTCTGCTGTACAGAGCCTCAGAGCCAATACAGGGCAGTGATGGTTTGGAAAACGAAAGTGATTGGTGCTGAGGGGTTTCAAACACACAGTAATCACACCTCCTTGATTAGTGACCACAGAGAGAAAGCTCCCAGTACTGTGGTTACAAGGAAACAGACAACCAGGAAGTGTGGAGATCAGAGAAGGATTACAGCAACTTGAGAACAAAAACGAACAATGAGGACATGAAAACAGCACTGCATTAAGGTATTAAGGAAGCTATTAAGATGAAAAAAAAAATCCTTTACAAACCCTTTAAGGAGATATTTGCTGTAAGGACTGCACCGTTGTCAACGGCGCAGGTGCACTGAGCGTGCTGTCTTTGTTAATGGGGGGGTTAATGTGTGGGAGTGACTTCATCGCCGCTCCGGCCAGTCACATCGCAGGATCGGCGAAACAAGGAAGAAGACTGCAAGAGACATGGCGGCGGCGGCTGAGGGGACCGACGAGAACTTCGGGGGCTTTGATCTCAGGTAAGTCAATCATAATGAGCTAGTATGCTATGCATACTAGCTCATTATGACTCTCTCTTGCAGGTTTACAAAAATAAAAGACGGTTGAGGGTTTACTTCCTCTTTAAAGGGGTTGTAAAGCTTTGTGTTTTTTGACCTTAATGCATTAAGGTGAAAAAAAAAAAACCCACCTTGCACTCTCGGGCCCCCGTGGGCTCGTTCCTGCAATGGTTTCCCCCAGCTTGAGGCGGCTCTTCATTGGATATTGATAGCAGCGCAGCCATTGGCTCCCACTGCTGTCAAATCAATGACGCAGCGCTCCGGGGGCGGGGCCGAGTGATACAGCCAGCGGCTATATCACGTGAGCGCACCCGCAAGCTAACCCCCCTTGGGAGAGCGCTTGCCAGAACGGGGGGGGGGGGGGTAGCTCTTGCAGGGAGGAGTCGAGACAGCCGCCGAGGGACCACAGAAGAGGAGGAGGATCGGGGGCCAAAAAAACTGCATAGTGGAGGCAAGTATGACATGTCTGTTATTTAAAAAAATATATATATCATAATTATACATATATATTACACACCTTTACAACCCCTTTAATGTATTGCCATTCCTCGGTGATGTATCCAGATGTGACCTTCAAGACCCCAGTGCAGGAAGGAATGAAGGGCCCTCCTGAGGGGGGGAGGTGGGTTGGGGGGTAGGGGTACGTCGGGGGTTGGTTGTTTGGTGCTGGTAAATTCTTACAAAACCTTCCATTCCTCAAAAGTAAAATAAACATTCAGCCCGGGTTCACACCGCTGCAGGATTTCAATTTTGCGAGTGCAATACAATTTCATGCCAGTGCGACTTCGGGGGAGGAGCGATTTCAGAAACATCTGTGCAGGTTCCCGAAATCGCCCCCGAAGTTGCCAAAATGTAGTACACAAACTACCTTTAGGAATCGGGGTGACGCCGCAGAGCCGCCCCGAACGGTGCCATTGCTGACAATAGCCTGTCAATTTGACGTGTGAAAAACGCATCAATGTGAACCCAAGCTTATCCTCGCACAAAAAAGTTTGGGGGGGGGGGGGTACAACACATGTATTGGAATTCTGGAAGCTTGGATGGGGCTGGGTGTCGCTGACTGGAATAATGGCTCTGGGTGCCACTGAAGGGGGAATAAAGGTCCTGAAAGGGGGTAAGGGGGCTCCATAGCAGTTTTGGTGGACCTGTAGGGGGGGGGGGTTTCTGGATGGAGCTGGGGTCAAATGTGTGTGCATGAGTGTTGGGGGGGGGGGCACGGTGGGACACAGATGGCAGCCCCCAATTAGGGTGCACTATGGGCAGTGGCATAGCGTGGGTTGTCAGCGCCCTGGGCTGGGCAAGAGATTTGCGCCCCCCCTAACCCGCAGATTTTTAGCACTCCAAGTCCCTTCCACTAGTAGAGACCAAGCTGATTCCTACACGACCTACCTGATCACTATACTAACCTACCTGATTCCTACACTGACCACTAAACTGACCTATTTGATTGCTATACTGACCTACCCGATTCCCATATTGGCCTAAATTGATGAAGAAATTCGATATTTTTTTACATTTGGATATGTGTTATAGCAGGAAAAAAAAAAGAAGAAGAAAAAAAATATATATATTATATAATATATATATATATATATATATATATAGATATATATATATATATATAGATATATATATATCTATATATATATAGATTTATATATATATATATCTATATATATATATCTATATATATATATATATATATATAAAAAAAAAAGAGTGAAAAAAATTCACTTTTTTATTTTATATATATATATATATATATATATATATATATAAATATTATGAATAAATATATATATATATGTGTATATATATATATACATATATATATATATATATATGTATATATATATATATATATATATATATATATATACACACATTTTTTTATAATTAATATATATATATATAATAAGAAAGAGTGAAAAAAAACTCTCACTCATTTTTATTTATTTTATATATATATATATATATATATATATATATATATATATATATATATATATATATATATATATATATATAAATAAAAATGAAAGAGAGAGTTTTTTTTTCAAAAAATAAAATCTGCAGAGATGATCAATACCACCAAGAGAAAGTTCTATCTATGGGGGGAAAAGGACATACTTTTTTTTGGGGTACAGCGTCAGTTAACCACTTCAGCCCCGGAAGAATTTACCCCCTTCTTAATCAGAGCACTTTTTGCGATTCGGCACTGCTTCGCTATAACTGACAATTGCGCGGTCGTGCGACGTGGCTCCCAAACGAAATTGGTGTCCTTTTTTCCCCCCACAAATAGAGATTTCTTTTGGTGGTATTTGATCACCTTTGCGTTTTTTTTTTTTTTTTTGCGCTATAAACAAAAATAGAGCGACAGTTTCGAAAAAAGAAATGCAATATTTTTTACTTTTTGCTATAATAAATATCCCCCGAAAAATCTATAAAAAAAACCCCCAAAAAAATGATTTATTCCTCAGTTTAGTCCGATATGTATTCTTCTAAATATTTTTGGTAAAAAAAAAAAATTATATATATATATATTTTTTCGCAATAAGCGTTTATTGATTGGTTTGCGCAAAAGTTTGCGTCTACAAAATAGGGGATATGCCGCGTACACATTTTTAAAAATGTCATTTAAAATGATGGTGTGTGGGCAAAAACGTAATTTTATGTCTTCTGAAAAACCACCAAAAAAAAATCGAACATGCTTGAATTTTTTATATCATTTTTTTAAAATGTCATTTTTTTTTGTCATAAAAAATGATGGTGTGTGGGCAAAAACGACGTTTTAAACCTGCGCATGACCAGAAGCAAGTTAGGAGACGGGAGGTAAAACTACCATTTATAATGGAGTAAGTACATTCATCACGCTGTAACAGACAGAAAAGCGCGAATCGTCTTTTACTAACAAGTAACCAGCTAAAAGCAGCCTCAAGGCAAATAAAACGTTTAACTTTTTAACCCTTTAGAGTGCCGTCGCTTTGTTCATCATTTTCCAAAAACGATGGTGTGTGGGCAACATAATTTTTAATGATGAAGTTGGAAAAATTTCGTTTTTTTTCATGAAGAAAAATTTAAAAAATGTCATCGCAAAAAGTGATCGTGTGTACAGGGCAATAGTTTTTAATTGCATTTTATATATATATATATATATATATATATATATATATACACACACACACACATACACTAGTATTGGCAGCAAGCTGTGATTTTTGTTTGTAACTGTGACATTGCGGCGGACACATCGGACACTTTTGACTGATTTTTGGGACCATTCACATTTATACAGCGAAAGCATACCTCCCTACCGTCCCGGATTTGCGCGGAAATGTCCCGCGATTCGCGGTAAATCCCGCCCTTCCACGATCCGGGCTAGTGTCCCGCGATTCCGCGGCACCCCCCCCCCCACTCTCGCGATTACCGCGATTCGCGGTAAATCCCGCAGTCCCGCGATTCGAGTTGAACCCCCCCGCTCAACAACTCCGATCCGAGTAATTACCCCCCCTGCCCAACAACCTTTTGATCCACGAAACTCCCCCCCCCCCCGCTCAACAACTCTGATCCGCGAAACCCCCCCAGCTCAACAACTCCGATCCGCGAAACCCCCCCAGCTCAACAACTTTGATCTGCCTAACCCCCCCCCCCCCGCTCAACAACTTTGATCTGCGGACCCCCCCCTCTCAACAACTCCGATCCACGGCACACACCCCCCCCCCCCGGGTCAACAACTTTGTTGGAAGGTATGCTCATTTGTCCCTCATTCTGAAGTTGAAAAGTTGGTATGTATGGAACAGAGCTATAAAACTGCACTGGTTACTGTATAAATGTGACTGCCAGGGAAGGGGGTTAACACTAGGGGGACGCTGAAGGGGTTTAATATGTTCCCTAGTGAGTGATTCTAATTGTAGGGGGGAGGAGACCGATCAGCAGGGCCGATCCGCCCTATAGGCTCACTATGCAAGCCGCTTAGGGCCGCAAAGCTGCGGAGGGCCCCCCTAATTACTAGAGGCCCCGCCTGGTCAGAATTTGTTTTCGGCCCCTCAACCCGCATCTCAACTCGCTGGCTGCATGGGAGAAGAGGCAAGATGTAATCATGATTTCAGAGCAAAAAAATTATGGTTTGTACGTGAAGGAGAGGAGTGCCGGAATAGGCCCGGTAGGGTTAATGACAGATTGCTTAATACCACTGTTGACATTCTTATTATTATATAAATTATTTCTAAGTAAAGAAATCTGTGACTTTCCTGTGTTATATCACAATGTGGCACCCAGTACAGCACACAACGTGCACCTGGTATTGGCACCCACATCTGGAAATTCAGGATGTGCAAGTTCCTCCCAATAGGATTTTGTGGGTGCAGAAATGTCCCCAGGAGGAGTTCATGGGGCTCCTGTGTGCACCACAAGTATACCAACCCGATTTTTAGGAAAAACGTTCTTTTGGTGGTATTGATCATCTCTGCGGATTTTATTTAAAAAAAAAATATATATATATATATGAATATTGAAATTCATATATGATAGCAGCTGTTTTTTGTCTTTTATATATATATATATATATATATATATATATATATATATATATATATATATATATTTTTTTACTTTCTGCTATAAAACATAAAAAAAAATCAAATTTCTTCATCAGTTTAGGCGCTTTGTGAACGGTCAGCTGCCTCCTGGGATACACACAGTTCCCAGAAGGCAGTGCGGCTTATTCACCAGAAGACACGGCGAAGGAGGAAGAGGCAGAAGAGCTACTTCCTCATAGCAACCGCCCTTTCACGTGAGTATATAAAAAAAAAATCTATTTTTATTTTTTATTTTATTTTAAGATTTTTAGGGTTAAAAAAAAAACAAAAAACGGGTGGAACTCCACTTTGAGTACCACTTTGGCGCCATTCCACAAGTGTGCGCAATTTTGAAGCGTGACATGTTAGGTATCTATTTACTCGGCGTAACATCTTTCACATTATGCAAAACAATTGGGCTAACTTTACTGTTTTGTTATTTTTTAATTCATGAAACCGTCCCCCCCCCAAAAAAAAGGCGTTTAAATAATTATTGCGCAAATACCATGCGAGATAAAAAGTTGCAATGACCACTATTTTATTCCCTTTTTTTTCACCAAAAACATGTAGCAGAATACATATTGGCCTAAACTGATGAAGAATGTGTTTCTTTTTATTTATTTTTTTACATTTTGATGTTTTATAACAGAAAGTAAAAAAAAAAAAAATATATATATATATATATATATATCTATATATTTAAAAAAAATAAAATCCACAGACATGATCAATACCACCAAAAGACAGTTCTATCTATGGGGAAAAAAAGGACATACTTTTTGTTGGGGTACAGTGTCGCTCGACTGCGCAACTGTCAGTTAACCACTTCAGCCCCTTCCTTACCAGAGCACTTTTTGCGATTGGGCACTGCGTCGCTTTAACTGACAATTGCGCGGTCGTGCGACGTGGCTCCCAAACAAAATTGGCGTCCTTTTTTTCCTCCACAAATAGAGCTTTCTTTTGGTGGTATTTGATCACCTCTGCGGTTTTTATTTTTTTCTGCTATAAACAAAAATAGAGCGACAATTCTGAAAAAAAATCAATATTTTTTACTTTTTGCTATAATAAATATCCCCCAAAAAATCTATAAAAAAAAAAAAATCTGATTTTTTCCTCAGTTTAGTCCGATACGTATTCTTCTACATATTTTCGGTAAAAAAAAAAAAAAATCACATTAACCACTTGCCTACTGTGCACCTACACCCCCTTCCTGCCCAGACAAAATTTTAGCTCCCGGCACTGCGTCGCTTTAACTGACAATTGAGCGGTCGTGTGACGTGGCTCCCAAACAAAATTGGCGTCCTTTTTTCCCCACAAATAGCGCTTTCTTTTGGTGGTATTTAATCGCCAGTGCGGTTTTTATTTTTTGCGCTATAAACAAAAAATAAGCGACAATTTTGAAAAAAGACACAATGGGCCAGATTCACAGAGCGATTACGCGTGCGCAACTGCTGTTGCGCGTGCGTAAGTCTAAATGTGCGCGTGCGTATAGTTGCACGCGATTCACAAAACAATATACACCAGAAATCTACGTTTTTTTGTCCGGCGTAATTGAGTTAGACATGCGCTTCCCTTCGCGCAAAACTGCGCTAGACACACCATTGATTTGCTAGTCAAATATGCTAATGAGGGAGTTACGGGGATCCACAAAAAAACGCAGTTGCTGCGCAGGCTACGCGATGTGCGCAACAGCAAAATGTCCTGTCTAAAGTTAGAGCACCTAAAAGCTGGTCTAACTTTTGAAAAAACGTCTACATCTCACAGAAAGCAACACCGTTACTGAGGAGCAGACCACACACACGTGTTGCACTACAATTTGACTGCCAACATGCTAGGGGCATCGTCGCTCATAGCTGCACTAGTGAATATAGATGACCAAAGAAGGAGGAGGGCACGGAGGATGGCACGGGAGAGGATATACCGCACCCGCATACACCTGTTTGGCATGAGTGATTCTGAGGTGTTTCGCATCTTCAGATTCCCCCCTCATGCCATCCTGGAATTAACCACAAACCTGCAGGATGACATCACCAGCCCAACACAACGCTCACATGCAGTGCAGCCACTGGTCAAGGTCCTGGCAACACTCCATTTCCTTGCCAGTGGCTCTTTTCAGCGTACAAGTGGAGTGGTGGCTGGGATGTCACAATCCTCCATGAGCAGATGTGTGCACCAGGTTGTCCCTGCAATCCTCACACGCTTGGCCAACCAAATCATAAAACCCACCACTGAGGAGCTGCGAATCAAGGCAATGGCAGATTTCTACCGAATTGCCAGATTCCCACGCACCATCGGGGCCATAGATTGCACACATGTGGCACTCCAGCCCCCCCATGAGACCGAGCACATGTACCGCAATCGGAAGAATTGGCATTCCATCAACGTACAGGTGATAGTTGATGCCCAAGGCCTCATATGGCACGTTCGTGCCAAACACCCCGGATCCACCCATGACAGCTACATCTACAATCAATGCCACATCCGAACGGAATTCGAACAGAACGTGTATGGGAACACCTGGCTGGTTGGTGAGTGACATGGGAGTCAGGCATGACTATCCCCTCCCGTGATGCACAACAGAAGTGGCACATGCATGACTAACATTCTCCTGTCTTTTCCTTTACAGGTGACTCTGCATATGCCCTGGGACCCCATCTCATGACTCCTATCCGGAACCCCCAAACCCCAGGAGAGGAACGATACAATGAAGCACACATCAAAACCCGTGCAGTGGTGGAGCGCACCTTTGGCCTCCTGAAGTCACGTTTCCGATGCCTGGATAAGTCTGAGGGGACCCTGTTGTATTCCCCAAACTTCGTGTGCCATATCATCATTGCATGTTGCATGCTGCACAATCTCGCAGTGAGGAAGGGCCTGCAGATAGAGGAACGTGATGACCTAACCCCCCAACCAGACAATCAACCCCTAACCGAGGATACCCCGTCTTCTGAGGGAAGAGCAGTCAGGAGACAGCTCATATTGGGCATCTTTGCACGTTAAACACACACATTAATCATGGCACAATGAGAATGCATGCATGCACACCACTATGGTCCCTAGCACACACACCCCACATCCTCATCAAATTGGATTGGCACCAGTCCACCATGCAAGACTGGTGAGCAGTAACGCCACGTCAAGGCTCCAATTATGTCACTGTACATTCATACACCATTCACACGGACCTGGAGATCACTTCTCCCTGGTCCTGGGGAACCCTTCTCCACCAAAATTGAGGATGACACCCCTTTTCCAGCAGGAATGTCACCCCCACATTCAAACATCATTCACAACCCAAAATATGCCAAAAATGTCAGCAAAAAAAAAAAAAAATGCATAGAAACAAAAAATGCATAGGAAAAAAAAATTGCATAGAAAAAAAAAAAAAAAGCAGAGAACAAAAATAAAAATGCTTTCAAAACAAACAAAAGGGGGAAAAAAAATTAATGCCCTCTGCCTGAGCCACGCCTGGGGCGCCCCCGGCCACGGCCCCGGACCCTCAGGGGAGATGCATGGGGGAGGGGAAAAGCCGGGGAAGGAGGAGCAGCCCCTGAGATCTGCCCACCTGGCGGCCTGCCCTCCAAGGCCACGGCTATTCTGTCCAGGGCAGCACCAAGTGTTGCCGTGTTGCCCTGGATAGCCTGGGTAAGGGCCCTCACATCCTGCCCAACGCCTGCTGCTGTAGTTTGCAGGTCATTTAGGCAGGTTGTGGAGGCCCGGGAGTGGGAGTCCAGGTTACCCAGGCTATCGTTGATGGAGGACAGGCTCTGATCCACCCGCCCCATAGTCTGGCAGAGCTGTCTCAGAAGGCGGGTCTGGGTGGCCAGGTTCCTTCTCAGACAGGCGGGCAGGAGATTGGGCGCCCCCCTGGTGCTCTGGGATGACCTCCTGGCTCCAGCTGATGGTTGTGGCCGGGGAGAAGGGGAGGCCCTTGGGAGGGGAGCCATGTTGGGGGAGGAGGGGGGGGGCTCACCCTTAGGGAGGGCAGGCTTCTTGCAGCCAGAGGGGAAGAGTCCGCAGAAACCAAACGGCCAGTGCCTTCCATGGACTCCTCCTCCTCATGATTCTCCTCCTCCTCATGATTCTCCTCCTCCTCATGATCGTCCTCCGCATGATCCTCCCCCTCCTCTTGTTCCTCCTCCGCGGACTGTGGCCTTGTTGGGGGGGCCTCATTAGGCTGCTGTCCTGGGGTTGGAGCGGTCAGTCCAGATGGCCCTTCACCCTCCTGCACAGCTGTGGATGACACAAAACATTCACAGGTTGGAGGATCCACACACTTGCCACATATTCCCTTTCACCCCCTCCCCCACACATGCTACACACCTGAGAGAAATAAAAACCTTACCTGGCACCGCGGGGACCGGACTTGTGTCAAAGCCTGGCAGGCCCTCCACTTCATGCCGGTGAAAGGTCAGGGCCACCACACGCTCCGTCGCTGAAAATCTAACCCGGCATGGTGGGCCCCCTCCTGTGCCCCTGGCATGGGCATTTATTGCGGCCAGTTTTTTTTTTACCTAACGCCGGAGGTCATTTATTTTCTTTTCAATCCCAGAGCGGGTCCGTGTCTCCCCCTCCCCCGATGAATTGACCTGCTCCGTGATCATATCCAATATCTCCCTCCTCCTGGCCAGGGTGGTGGTGGCACTCTGCGGGCCGTGGAGAAAACGCCCATACTCGCTAATGGCCCGGGCAAGAATTCTTTTTTCCCCCACAGTAAAATTGAGCTTTCTTTTTCTCTCAGTCATACTTCCAAACAAACTCACTAGCAGTCACCAAAAATCTGTCACAAATACAAGCACAACCAATCAGACAAGAACACACACAAAGAGAAAAAGAACAGCCAAAAATCACACTAGCACTCAGCAAGAAACACACACAAAAAAATCAGATGAAAAAATAAAGCAATAAAACAAACGCTCAGAAATATATCAATCAAACAAACAGTCTCAAACACTTATCAAAATACACTTTCACAAAAATACCAACAAGCACTAGATCACACAGAACACTAATCTGACAACTACAAAACACACTCTAACGAACAACAGAGCAAAAGCACTTGATTCAATGGGAAGGGACACAAAGGGATGTACTTTTGCAATGGAAGGGCGTTTGTGTGTGTCTATTTATGCTGTCTGCGTAGTTCACAACGTTGCCCTAGTCCATTTCCAATTTCACTGATTGCGCCGCTCCCGAGTTGTGAGCATGCGCACAACGGAGCTGACATGGTTTCCTTCACGCGCGCATGCGCGAGTCGGCCGGCCCTTCATTTGCATGGGGTCACGGCTCATTTCAACGTAACACGCCCACGTCCCTCCCAATTTGTATTACTCCTCCTTACGCCTCCGGAAAAAACCTTACGCTTGCGCAATCTCTTGCGTAAAAGCTACGTGAATCGCCGGATTACGCGGCTAGATTGCGCAAGTCTAACGGAAAAGTGGTGCGCTACGCCGGAATGATAATGCGCCGATCTACGTGAATCTGGGCCAATATTTTTTGCTTTTTGCTATAATAAATATCCCATTTAAAAAAATAAATATTTTTTATCTCAGTTTAGGCCGATGCGTATTCTTCTACATATTTTTGGTAAAAAAATGAAAAAAATAAAATCGCAATAACCGTCTAGTGACTGGTTTGCGCAAAAGTTATATTGCCTACAAAATACGGGACATAATTATGATTTTTTTTTATTTATTTTTTTACTAGGAATGGCGGCGATCTGCGATTTTTTTCTGGGACTGGGACATTATAGCGGACACATCAGACACTTTTGACACATTTTTGGGACCATTTACATTTATACAGTGAACAATGCTATAAATATGCAATGATAACTGTATAAATGTAACTGGCAGGAAAGGGGTTAACCACTAGGGGGCGGGGAAGGGGTTAAATGTTTCTCCTAGTTTGTTTTCTAACTGTGGGGGGAAGGGGGGTGACTGGGGAGGTGACCGATTGTGTCACTATGTACAAGGGACACAATCGGTCTCCTCTCTCCCTGACAGGGATGTGCAGCTCTGTGTTTACACACAGAGCTGCACGTCCCAGCTCAGTTACTCGGCAATCGCGTGTGCCCGGCGGCCATCGCGGCCGCCGGGCACACGCACGGGGGTCCCAGTGATGCGACGGGTGCGCGCGCCCCTAGCAACTTTCTATGACTGCACATCATATGACGTGCAGTCAGGACAATGGAGTTACCCGCCCGCCGTCATATGACGGTGGGCGGGTGACAAGTGGTTAAGGTCTTTTTGCTTCGTTTGCGCAAACGTTGCGTGTACAAAATAGGGGATAGTTTTATTGCATTTTTATGATATATATTGTGACAGGAAGTCAGGTAAATCCGTGGGTGTTGTCACAGACGGGAGATACATTTCTGCCTTGTTTGGACAATTCACCAATTACTATTAGGTGTCGGCTGCAGAAATAGCCAGAAATGTTTAGGGCGTTGGAAAACCTCAGCTGTTCAGAATGAGCTAATTAAGGCCTCTATAAATCATCCAAAGGATGACTACTGATTGCTGCATCCTGAGGCTTTTTGAGTGAAGGAGAGCAGTGACCTCTGAAGGGGTGAGGTGGTTGTTGATATTTCTGTGTGATAAATATCAAAAAATGCTTTTTTTTTCTGCTGTATGACCAGCAGTGTCTGCCCAGCAGTAGGCTGTGCCAGACTCCATAGGTAGGTTCCTGTGCTGGGAAGGTAGACACCCCAAGTGGCCAGGGTTTATTTTATGTTTTGTTTTGTTTATGCTGTTTTGATGCTTGCACGTGTATCCAGCAATATGGAAAAATAAACCATATGCTTTGTTTTCAACCATCCTCAACTGCCTTTTTGTACAGTTCAGCGTGTAGTGAACCCATCCAGGGGGTCACACCCCCCCCGCTACCGAGCTAATTCCTCACAATATATATATATATACACATATACACACACACTAGTATTGGTAGCAATCTGTGGTTTTTGTGACTGTGACATTGCGGCGAACATATTGGACACTTTTGACATTTGTGGGACCATTCACATTTATACAGCGATCAGTGCTATAAAACTGCACTGATTACTGTATAAATGTGACTGGCAGGGAAGGGGGTTAACACTAGGGGGCGCTGAAGGGGTTAGATATGTTCCCTAGTGAGTGATTTTAACTATAGGGGGAGGAGACTCACAAGGGGAGGAGACCAATCAGCAGGGCCGATCCGCCCTATGGGCTCACCATGCAAGGCTCCGCAAAGCTGCGGAGGGCCCCCCAAATTACTAGAGGCTCCTGCCTGGTAAGAAGTCATTTTTAGCCCCTCACCCTGCATCTCAACTCGCTGGCTGCATGGAGAGGTAAGATGTAATTTTGCTTAGGGCCCCAGGGAGGTCAGGATCGACACTGTCGATCAGTGTTCCTCTGTACTGGGAACACACATTGGTCTCCTCACCTCTGACAGGATGCGGATCTGTGTGCTTACACACACAGATCCACGGTCCTGCCACGATTGCGGGCAATCGCGGGCACCTGGCGGACATCGCGGGCACCCGGCGGACATCGCGGGCACCCGGCGGACATCGCGAGCACCCGGCGGACCTCGCGGCCGCTGGGCACGCACACCGTGTCCCGGGCAATGCCGGGAAGCCCAGGACGTCATATGATGTCCACCCAGGATGGGAGATCCCCTCTGTGGATGTCATATGACTATGGGTGGGTAGGGAAGTAGTTAAAGTAACGCAGTGCTGTATCGCATAAAATGAAAGAGGATAAATCTTTCAGAGGTCAAGTGGATAAGAGGGCAATAGGAGAACACAGATTAGTGTCCATAGGGACCACAAAAAAATACCAGAGGGCTGCACATGGGCCCCTGGCCGCAGGTTGGGCACCAAGAGCCCAAACAAAGTCATTGATTGGATCTCAGGAAGGGGTTTCAATGATAAAAGTTGGAGATTAAAAGAAATAAATGACACTGTTGCTGCCTATTGTTTCATGTCTATAGAGAGCTGAAGCTCAGATAGAATGGATCAGGACGGAATTCAGCTGAATGCCCCGAAGGCAACAAACAGGAGCCCAATTAAATGACACCATGGCCTGCCAACTTCCTAATTACAGGTGGCATGTGCATCCTGCCTGACATTTTATAGCTGGAACTATAATATATATATATATATATATATATATATATATATATATATATATATATATATATATATATATCTTTCTCTCTCTCCCCCATCTATAAAAAATATAAATAAAATATATATATCTCAATCTATATAAAAATATAAATAAAATATATATCTATCAAAATATAAATAAATATATATTTATTTATATGTTTATATATATTTATTCATTTATATTTTTATATATATATATTCATTTATATTTTTATAGATATATATTTATTCATTTATATATATTTTACACACAAATAAATAAATAAATCTATCTATAAAATTATAAATGAATAAATATATATCTATAAAAATATAAATGAATAAATATATATATCTATAAAAATATAAATAAATATAAATCTATTTATATTTCGATAGATATATATTTTATTTATATTTTTTAATCTCCACCTTTTATCATTAAAACCCCTTCTTGAGATCCAATCAATGACTTTGCTTAGGCTCTTGGTGCCCAAACTGTGGGGCCAGGGGCCCTTGTGCAGCCCTCTGGTATTTTTTTTTGTTTGCATCCTTTGGGGCCCCTATAGACACTAATCTGTGTTTCCCAATTGCCCTCTTATCCACTTGACCTCTGGAAGATTTATCCTCCTTCCTGACCAGGCCATTTTTTGAAATACGGCACTGCATTACTTTAACTAACAATTGTGTTAGTTAAGTTTTTCCCCTTTTGGTGGTATTGATCATCTCTGTGGATTTTATTTTTTGAATTTATATATTTATATAGTGAGGGACTAGCATCAAATGTAGAGCTTAAAAGGAAATTTTCATCAATCACATGACATTCAGCCTCCTGGCTTATACATACAGCAGTGCTGCTCAGGCCTTCCACTTCAGGCTCTCGTCTGTCTCCTACAGACTATTCCATTGGCAACACCATCCGTTTAGATAGCAGTCCCTCCCTGCTCTGACCCTCAGACTTGGGTCTCTGGCTTCCAGTGTGCAGACCAGCAATCTCTGGCAGTGGTGGCTGGTGCTCAAAATCTTTTGGGGGGGGCGCAAACAAACAAAAAAAAAATTGCAGCCTCACTGTGCCCATAAAACACAGCAACTGTGCCATCAAACGCAGCCACTCTGCCCATTTATTGTCAGCACTCTGCCATGCCATCAAACGCAGCCACTGTGCCATCAATTGTCACCACTGTGCTATCAATTGTCGCCACTGTGCCATGCCAAACGCAGCCACTGTGCAAATGCCATCAAACGCAGTCACTGTGCCATCAATGGTCCCCACTGTGCCATCAATTGTCACCACTGTGCCATCAATTGTTGCCACTGTGCCTTGCCAAACGCAGTCACTGTGCCATGCCATCAAACGCAGCCACTGTGCCATCAATAGTCACCACTGTGCCCTGTAAGATGCTGCCAGATTGCCCCCAATGCCAAACGCACCCACTGTATCATCAATTGTCGCCACTATGCCCTGCAACATGCTGCCAGATTGCCCCAATGCCAAACGCACCCACTGTGCCATCAATTGTCACCACTGTGCCCTGTAAGACGCTGCCAGATTGCCCCCAATGCCAAACGCACCCACTGTATCATCAATTGTCGCCACTATGCCCTGCAACATGCTGCCAGATTGCCCCAATGCCAAACGCACCCACTGTGCCATCAATTGTCACCACTATGCCCTGCAACATGCTGCCAGATTGCCCCAATGCCAAACGCACCCACTGTGCCATCAATTGTCACCACTGTGCCCTGTAACATGCTGCAAGATGCCATCAATGACCCGGTTACTGCGTTCTCTTTGTTTACAGCCATTGAAATGTGGCCGAGGTTAACACATGCGGAGCGGATAGAAATTGTGTTGATGCCTGGTGAACGCAGTAACCGGGTCATTGCAGCAGATTTCAATGCGGTGGGAGTGGGAGAGGAGAGTTGCATTGACAATCCAACACAATGGGCAGCACATTGAACACATTTTATAAGTGGTCAGAAACTTGTAAATAACTCATGAAAGAATAAAGTTACGTTAAAACCAAGCACACCATTGTTTTTCTTGTGAAATTCCCAATAGGTTTGATGTGTCACATGACCCTCTTCCTATTGAAAAAACAAAAGTTGGATTCAAAATGGCCGACTTCAAAATGGCCGCCATGGTCACCACCCATCCTGAAAAGTCCCCCCTCCCCCACATATACTAATGTGCCACAAACAGGAAGTTAATATCACCAAATATTCCCGTTTTATTAAGGTGTATCCATATAAATGGCCCACCCTGTATAATAAATATATATATACTTATTTATTTATGCCGTGCCATGCAGTGCTGTATCGCATAAAATGAAAGAGGATAAATCTTCCAGAGGTCAAGTGGATAACAAATAGGGCAATAGGGAAATACAGATTAGTGTCTATAGGGGCCCCAAAGGACGCACAAAAAGATACCAGAGGGCTGCACAAGGGCCCCTGGCCACAGATTGGGCACCAAGAGCCTAAGCAAAGCCATTGATTGGATCCCAAGAAGGGGTTTTAATGATAAAAGGTGGGGATTAAAAGAAATAAATGACACTGTTGCTGCCTATTATTTCATGTCTATAGAGAGCTGAAGCTCAGATAGAATGAATGAGGACAGAATTCAGCTGAATGCCCCGAAGGCAACAAACAAGAACCCAATCAAATGACACCATGGCCTGCCAACTTCCTAATTACGGGTGCCATGTGCGTCCTCCCTGACATTTTATAGCTGGAATAATGATGAGGAAATTATGTTATATAAGAATTATACCAATGGAAAATCCCCAAAGAATGAGAACTGGGCGCCAATCACTGTGTCGCACGCACCCATCTCCTGTATGGTCACACCTACACCCCTCATCCTATATAATCCTGAACCCGGCCATACCTGACACAGGACCCGCTGACTACTACTACCCCCACACAGGTCAGTGTCACAGCCAGATATTCCAGCATTTTTCTAGCTCTTTACCACTCATCAACTTATTATTTCTGAGATATATGTATTTAAATGTTTATTGATTTCACTCACGATCCACTTATACTTTTTACAACATATGGACTTACTGTATTTTATTTTATATATGTCTATACTTAGCGCTACACAATTTTTATCCAATGTATTTAAATGTTATTTTACAGCTTTGTTTGTATCATAATATATATTTTTTTAAACTTTAACATGTTAATGTAATTAATGTTAATGTCAGAATTTTCCCTATTCGTTCATTACATTATAAGGAATAAACATGTTTTTTTTAGTGCCATCTAGTGGCCATAATGGAGTTACAATAAGATATTGGGTAATTTTTCTAGCTCCTGCATTGTCACCCTGTCACATTTTTCTATCTCTTTACCAAAGACTTCACTCATCAACTTATTTCTTCTGAGATATATGTAGTTAAATGTTACTTTACAGCTTTGTTTGTATAATAATATAATATTTTTTCAATTTTAACATATTAATGTAAGTATGTTTTAGTGCCATCTTAGTGACCATAATTCAGTATTTTCCCTATTCACACAATTGAATTGCAGGGTCACTAGACGACACTAACTATTATAAGAAATAAATATGTTTTTTTTAGTGCCATCTAGTGGCCATAATGGAGTTACATTAAGATATTGGGTAATATTCTAGCTCCTGCATTGTCACCCTGTCACATTTTTCTATCTCTTTACCAAAGACTTCACTCATCAACTTATTATTTCTGAGATATATGTATTTAAATTTCACTTTACAGCTTTGTTTGTATCATAATACACTTTTTTTTTTTTAATTTTAACATGTTAATGTAAATATGTTTCTTAGTGACCATAATTCAGAATTTTCCCAATTCACACATTACATTATAATTAATAAATACATTTAAGAAAGAGGTTAAATGTATATAATGTATAAATGAAAAGTATGTAATTGTAATGAAATGATTTGTATGATTTTATAGAAATTTGGAGTAAGTTGACAAATGTGAAAGGTGAAAGATATTTAAATATGAGAAAAAGAGAAAATGTAATAAAGAGATTTATAAAAAATAAATATGTTTTTAGTGCCATCTAGTGGCCATAATGGAGTTACAATAAGATATTGGGTAATATTATAGCTCCTGCATTGTCAATCTGTCACATTTTCTATCTCTTTACCAAAGACTTCACTCGTCAACTTATTTCTTCTGAGATATATGTAGTTAAATGTTACTTTACAGCTTTGTTTGTATAATAATATAATATTTTTTCAATTTTAACATATTAATGTAAGTATGTTTTAGTGCCATCTTAGTGACCATAATTCAGTATTTTCCCTATTCACACAATTGAATTGCAGGGTCAAATTTATAAGAAATTTACCAAAGACTTCACTCATCAACTTATTATTTCTGAGATATATGTATTTAAATGTTACTTTACAGCTTTGTTTGTATCATAATATATCTTTTTTTCTGGGCATGTGCGGGTTTAAAACGTAATTTTTTTACGTAGTTTTGCCCACACACGATAATTTTTTTTTTTTTACACAAAAAATGACATTTTGAAAAATGACATAAATTCGAGCATGTTCGAATTTTTTTTTTTGGTCGTTTTTCAGAAGACATAAAATGACATTTTGCCCACACACCATCATTTTAAATGACATTTTGAAAAATGTCATTTTTTTTTCATCACAAAAAGTGATCGTGTGTACGGGGCATAAGGAATAAACATGTTTTTTTTAGTGCCATCTAGTGGCCATAATGGAGTTACAATAAGATATTGAGTAATATTCTAGCTCCTGTATTGTCTCCCTGTCACATTTTTCTATCTCTTTACCAAAGACTTCACTCATCAACTTATTATTTCTGAGATATATGTATTTAAATTTCACTTTACAGCTTTGTTTGTATCATAATACACTTTTTTATTTTTTATTTTAACATGTTAATGTAAATATGTTTCTTAGTGACCATAATTCAGTATTTTCCCAATTCACACATTACATTATAATTAATAAATAAGTTTAAGAAAGAGGTTAAATGTATATAATGTATAAATGAAAATGATGTAAATGTAATGAAATGATTTGTATGATCTTATAGAAGTAAGTTGACACATGTGAAAGGTGAAAGATATATTGAATATGAGAAAAAGAGAAAATTTAATAAAGAGATTTAAAAAAAAAAGTTTTTAGTGCCATCTAGTGGCCATAATGGAGTTACCATAAGATATTGGGTAATATTCTAGCTCCTTCATTGTCACCCTGTCACATTTTTCTATCTCTTTACCAAAGACTTCACTCATCAACTTATTATTTCTGAGATATATGTATTTAAATTTCACTTTACAGCTTTGTTTGTATCATAATACACTTTTTTTTTTTTAATTTTAACATGTTAATGTAAATATGTTTCTTAGTGACCATAATTCAGAATTTTCACAATTCACACATTACATTATAATTAATAAATACTTTTAAGAAAGAGGTTAAATGTATATAATGTATAAATGAAAATTATGTAAATGTAATGAAATGATTTGTATGATTTTATAGAAGTAAGTTGACACATGTGAAAGGTGAAAGATATATTGAATATGAGAAAAAGAGAAAATTTAATAAAGAGATTTATAAAAAAAAAAAAGTTTTTAGTGCCATCTAGTGGCCACAATGGAGTTACATTAAGATATTGGGTAATATTCTAGCTCCTGCATTGTCACCCTGTCACATTTTTTTAATCTCTTTACCAAAGACTTCACTCGTCAACTTATTTCTTCTGAGATATATGTATTGAAATGTTACTTTACAGCTTTGTTTGTATCACAATATAATTTGTTTAACCTCTACATGTTATTGCATGCCTTGCAATGGGAAAATTTGCTTTGAATAACTTTAAATTTACAGATTTTGAAATAATCCCTGGTGATCCTGCCATGAAGGTCCTTGTTCAGGCATTTCTTGTTATAGGGGGGTGATAACATTTTGTCCCTGGCTCCCAGGAGTGCTTCTGCATTGTCACCTGGGCTTCTCATGGAGACTACAAGTGTAAAACCATTCTATGCAATTCCAATGTGTATATAAAGGAAAATCAGGGGCGGACTGACCATTGAGGAACTCGGGCACTGCCCGAGGGCCCCAGGCCACTAGGGGGCCCCACCAGGGTTGCCAGGCTCATTAAAACCAGAGACAGTATGTAAAAATCTGTGTTTTTTTTTTTTTACATCTGTCCCTGATATGTCCAAAACCTACATGCTTTTGATGTGAAAATCCCGAGATTTTAGCTGCCCCGCCTCTGTACTGCCTCCTGGCTTGGTGGCCATTTGTATGCCTGGGGGCCCTATAATCTTCTATTGCCCGGGGGGCCCCATGAGTTGTCAGTCCGCCCCTGAGGAAAATACTGCATTATGGCCACTAGATGGTGCTGGTGATAGTGACAAATAAATATGCTTATACATACTGTATATATCTTTCTGGGTCTCATGTGTAGCACTCGTCTTTTCTCTTTGTTTCAGGAAACTGATAAAGTCTTGGTAATCATGGGGCCGTCCTCTGCATTCCTTCTGGCCCTAATTGGTGAGTAAAATACATTTATAAAGTCTACATTGATTTATTTCCCCTTCCCCCAGCATTGGTGTCAGTGGGAGTAAAAATTCCCCTCCCCGCAGCATTGGTGTCAGTGGCAGTAATAATCCCCCCCCCCCAGCATTGGTGTCAGTGGGAGTAATAATCCCCCAGCATTGGTGTCAGTGGGAGTAATAATCCCCCAGCATTGGTGTCAGTGGGAGTAATAATACCCCAGCATTGGTGTCAGTGGGAGTAATAATCCCCCAGCATTGGTGTCAGTGGGAGTAATAATCCCCCAGCATTGGTGTCAGTGGGAGTAATAATCCCTCCCCCAGCATTGGTGTCAGTGGGAGTAATAATCCCTCCCCCAGCATTGGTGTCAGTGGGAGTAATAATCCCCCAGCATTGGTGTCAGTGGGAGTAATAATCTCCCAGCATTGGTGTCAGTGGGAGTAATAATCCCCCAGCATTGGTGTCAGTGGGAGTAATAATCCCCCAGCATTGGTGTCAGTGGGAGTAATAATCCCCCAGCATTGGTGTCAATGGGAGTAATAATTCCCCAGCATTGGTGTCAGTGGGAGTAATAATCCCCCAGCATTGGTGTCAGTGGGAGTAATAATCTCCCAGCATTGGTGTCAGTGGGAGTAATAATCCCCCAGCATTGGTGTCAGTGGGAGTAATAATCCCCCAGCATTGGTGTCAATGGGAGTAATAATTCCCCAGCATTGGTGTCAGTGGGAGTAATAATCCCCCAGCATTGGTGTCAGTGGGAGTAATAATCCCCCAGCATTGGTGTCAATGGGAGTAATAATTCCCCAGCATTGGTGTCAGTGGGAGTAATAATCCCCCAGCATTGGTGTCAATGGGAGTAATAATCCCCCCCAGCATTGGTGTCAGTGGGAGTAAGGCCTTGTACACACGAGTGAATAAATCCGCTGAACATGGTCCGACGGACCATTTCAGCCCGAAAAATCCGCTCGTGTGTAGGGGCAAACGGACCGTTCTGGCCGGATTCCTCCGGCGGAAAATTTCCAAAGCATGCTTTGGAATTTTTCCTCCGGAGAGCTGTCCGTCAGATATGTCCGCTGGTTAGTACGGCAAACCAGCGGACATATCTGCCCGCACATGCGTCGTATCCTGTGAATGGATCCGACGCATGCGCGCGGAAGTGTTTACTTCCTGGTGCGGTGACGTGGCGGTCACGTGGCGGCGTCAACGTCACCGCCGCGTCACCGCGCTGTCCGCCGGCGGGGAATTTGATCCGATGGTGTGTACAGCCATCGGATCAAAGTAATCCGGCGGACAGATCCGATGGGAACGGTCCGTCGGACCGTTCCCATCGGATCTATTCCCTCGTGTGTACAAGGCCTAATAATCTCCCAGCATTAGTGTCAGTGGGAGTAATAATCCCCCCCAGCATTGGTGTCAATGGGAGTAATAATCCCCCCCCCCAGCATTGGTGTCAATGGGAGTAATAATCCCCCCCCCCCAGCATTGGTGTCAATGGAAGTAATAATCCCCCCCCAGCATTGGTGTCAATGGCAGTAATAATCCCCCCCCCCCCCCCCCCAGCATTGGTGTCAATGGGAGTAATAATTCCCCAGCATTGGTGTTAGTGGGAGTAATAATCCCCCAGCATTGGTGTTAGTGGGAGTAATAATCCCCCAGCATTGGTGTTAGTGGGAGTAATAATCCCCCAGCATTGGTGTCAGTGGGAGTAATAATCCCCCAGCATTGGTGTTAGTGGGAGTAATAATCCCCCAGCATTGGTGTCAGTGGGAGTAATAATCCCCCAGCATTGGTGTTAGTGGGAGTAATAATCCCCCAGCATTGGTGTCAATGGGAGTAATAAACCCCCCCCCCTGGTGTCAGTGAGAGTAATGAACCTACCAGCATTAGTGCCAATGGGAGTAATATAACACCACGCCCAGCATTGATGTAACTGGGAATAATAAAGGGGAATACAGAATTCCATTTCTTTCTGGGTCCTCATTGTGAAGATCCCCCCCTCTCTGTGATACCTGGTGGTGGGAAATCCAAACATTTACAGTTGTCACCAGAACAGGAAAAGAGGGGAAATCTTTCAATGGGGACACCTGTTTAGGTTACATTCGTCTTTCCTTTTTTTGGAGAGATTAACTCACACCTCCTGTTGTGTCTCCTTTTTTTTTTTTTTTTAAGTGTACAAAATGTGTTATTTTTTTAGTTTTTAATTTGAATATTTTATTGTTAAAATAATTCATGAAAATATTAATTTAATTAATCGATTAATAAAATATGTTTTGTTTTCCAGGTGCCGCCTTCATACTAATCCATGCTCAGCCAGGTACATATAAAAATGCAATCCTTCTATAGAAGGGGGTGATGGTGAACATTCATTCTGTGTGGGTGGGGGGCAAAAATCTAATGTTACAGTGCTGTTTACTCACCAGGTCAAATATCATTCAGGGGAAAAACCACATGATGGCCTCTAGATGGAGCTGATGATCATAGGAAATAAATACAGTGGAACCTTGGATTATGAGCATGATCCGTTCCAGGAGAATACGTGTAATCCAAAGCACTTGCATATCAAAGCGAGTTTCCCCATAGAAGTCAATGGAGACGAAAATAATTTGTTCAGCATTGACTTCTATGGCATGCAATACCGCATGTGGCCAGAGGTGGGGGGCGCCAGAGAGCCTTGGAAAAGTTCGGGGACAGCTCGGCTGAAACCTCAGGAACTGAGTATTTCCAAGTATTTCCGAACGGCTCCGGCGCCACCGCACCTCAGACCAAATGCGGTACTGCACGTTAAAGTGCGCATACGCGAGAATGGGACGGGCGGTCGGGGATGGTCCCTGCTCGTCATCACTGTCCAGGAAGTAAGTGCTTGTGGGCTTCGCATGCCCACAAGCAAACATGAGAACTTCAGGAAAGGTATTTTAAAAATGTCACTTTACAAAAAAACTCGTCAGATCGGCGGCGGAATTACATATAGTAAGTCAAATTACTTGCACAATCGTATTGCCAGATCAAAGAACTTATTTTTAAAGATTGGAAAATGTGGATGGAACTCCACTTTAACAACAACAGAGTTTGCCTTATTCGCACAGCACAAATATACATGCAGTTTCATAGGATGAATTTTTTTTTTAACCACTTAAGACCCGGACCATTATGCAGGTTAAGGACCTTGCCCCTTTTTGCGATTCGCCACTGCGCCGCTTTAACTGACAATTGCGCGGTTGTGCGACGTGGCTCCCAAAGAAAATGTGCGTCCTTTTTCCCCCACAAATAGAGCTTTCTTTTGGTGGTATTTGATCACCTCTGCGGTTTTTATTCTTTGCGCCATAAACAAAAATAGAGCGACAATATGGAAAAAATTCAATATTTTTTAATTTTTTCTATAACAAATATCCCCCAAAAATATATAAAAACAATTTTTTTACTCAGTTTAGGCCGATACGTATTCTTCTATTTTTTTGTATAAAAAAAATCGCAATAAGCGTTTATCGATTGCGCAAGATTTATAGCGTTTACAAAATAGGGGGTAGTTTTATTGCATTTTTATTAATAATTTATTTTTTACTACTAATGGCGGCAATCAGCCATTTTTTTCGTGACTGCGACATTATGGCGGACACATCGGACACTTTTTTTGGGACCATTGTCATTTTCACAGCGAAACGTGCTATAAAAATGCACTGATTACTGTGAAAATGGCAATCACAGTTTGGGAGTTAACCACTAGGGGTCACTGTAGGGGTTAAGTGTGACCTCATATGTGTTTCTAACTGTAGGGGGGTGTGGCTGTAGGTGTGACATCATCGATTGTGTATCCCTATATCAGGGATCACACGTTCGATGACGGCGCCACAGTGAAGAACGGGGAAGCTGTGTTTACACTCACTTCCCCCCGTACTTCAGCTCCGGGGACCGCTCGCGGGACACAGGCTGGGCCTTAAAGAGACACGTACAGGTACGTGGCCAATCTGCCGACGCATATCGTCGGTGGGGGGTCCTTAAGTGGTTAAACCACTTGACAACCAGGCCAATTCTGGCACTTCGCACTTCGCATTCTGCCACTGGCAGGGTCCTTTAGCTGCCTAAAGGTCCGGGTCTTAAAGCGGATGTCCGCTCAAAAAAAGATATTGAAAGCCAGCAGCTACAGATACTGCAGCTGCTGACTTTTAATATCAGGACACTTACCTGTCCCAGAGTCCAGCGCCGTCCGCAGCAGAGGACGAGCGATCGCTCTGCTGCCCCCCCCTCGCCATCCACGGTGAGGGAACCAGTAAGTGAAGCGCTCCGGCTTCACTGCCCGGTTCCCTACGGCGCATGCGCGAGTCGCGTTGCGCCCGCCGATTGGCTCCCGCTGTGTGCTGGGAGCCGAGTGTTCCCAGCACACAATGGGGGGGCGACGGGATGTGTCGACGTGCTCGTATTTTGCCGGTGTATCGTCATACTCCGCTCCCCATCACAGACTGCTCCGGAAGTGCTGTGGTGGCCAACTGCGCATGCGCGATGCGTTCCAATGCATTTACGGCAGTGCACACCAGCGAAACCTCGTTCGGCATCCAGGCTCTTTCCTTAACATCCCCGCGGATTGGAGGATGTTAAAAAAAGAGCCAGGAGGCCGAGCGAGCGGAGCGAGGACGTGAGGCCGACTGGCCACTTTCCCCTAAGTCCACGTCGCTCTGAATGACGGCTTCGCTGGTGTGCAGTGTCGTAAATGCATTTGGAACGCATCGCGCATGCGCAGTTGGCCACCACAGCACTTTCGGAGCAGTCTGTGATGGGGGAGCCGAATATGACGCATCACCGGAGAATGCTGTGGCCGGAAGTGGGTGAAGATACCTGTCTTTAGACAGGTATCTGCACCCCCCTCCCCCCTGAAAGGTGTCAAACGTGACACCGGAGGGTGGGAGGGTTCCGATCAGCGCGAGTTGTTAATTTGTTAAGTGGTTAATTTCCATAAAATGGCTCATCCCTAATCAGGTTACTGCCACCTAGAGGATTTTACTGGGCAGAGCGGCCTGGGAGAAAAAAAAATAATAAAAAAATAATTGTGATTACATTTTTTTTTTTTATATATAAAAGTACCCGGGGATAGGAAAGTATTTCAGTTCAGTTTTATCTTGTTTGTCTAAAAATTCATCAATAATATTTTTTCGTTTTTGACTTTTTCAGTTGCCCACACTGAATGCCCAGAGAATCAAGAATTCAATGCGTGTGGGTCTGCCTGCCCAGCAAACTGCAGCCACCCCGACCCCCCTAAGATGTGTAATCGCAAGTGTGAGATGAGATGTTTCTGCAAGAAGGGCTTCCTAGAGAACGGATTGGGAGGCTGCGTCCCAGAAGAGGAATGCAGAGCTTGTACAGGGAACAGAACGTACGGCTGCGGAAGCCCCTCCTGCGTTCGTACATGCAGCAATAGGAATGACCCCAAGCCCTGCACTATGCAATGTGTCGCTGGGTGTAACTGTAAGGATGGCTATGTGCTGCTGAGTGAGGATGATGAGACCCGCTGTGTCCTTGCCAAGGATTGCCCCCAATAATAAAACCATCAAACTCAAGCCTTACATGTGAAAGGCTATGCAGAAGGAAGCTGATATAAAGATAGACGCTGGCGCTTATGCTAGCTGTGAGTGTGTGTGTGTCTATATATATATACTGTATACACACACACACACACACACACCATGATTTAATGTCCCATTTTATGTTGGTCATACACTTGGTAGCGGTGTTGTTGTTGCAAAAATAAGTTCACTGTCAATTATCACTGAATAAAACACGATTATGTTTCCTATCCATATAGTTTGTGATTGAGCTTTATTAACCCCTTCAATCCCGGGCTTTTATACCCACCTCCGTACCGCTCCTATTCCGGCACTTCTCTCCTACACTGAGGGCCGTTTGAAGGAATTTAGGGGCCCCAAGCACAATAAGGGGCCCCCAAGCAGCCCCCCCCGCATGCAAAGCCTACATTAACACTACATCAATTTTTTACTCCCATGTTTTTACTCCCCCCCCCTGTCCTTATGTTTTTATATTCTCACCTCCCCTTCTTCCCTGTAGCGTGGCCGAACTCCTCTTCCTCCTGTCAGTCCGGTGTTCTATCATTATGGGTCCCCAGCTCAGCACTGTGATCACAGGGTTAATGAATCACGCTCCAGCACCGCTCTGATCTTTCCCACCAGGAAGCTCCACTTAATAACACTCAGGGCCAGATTCTCAAAAGAGATTCGCCGGTGTATCGCAGGAAACACCGTCGTATCTCAGTTTTTTTTTACTGGGTATCTATGCGTCTGATTCCTAGAATCACTTACGCATAGATACAGTGAAGATCCGACAGATGTAAAACACTTACACCGTCGGATCGTAGATGTAATTACTTTTCTGGCCACTAGGTGGCCTTTACGTTTCACTTACGCATAGATACAGTGAAGATCCGACAGATGTAAAACACTTACACCGTCGGATCGTAGATGTAATTACTTTTCTGGCCACTAGGTGGCCTTTACGTTTCACTTACGCATAGATACAGTGAAGATCCGACAGATGTAAAACACTTACGCCGTCGGATCGTAGATGTAATTACTTTTCTGGCCACTAGGTGGCCTTTACGTTTCATTTACACTAACTACGGAGCAAGTGCTTGGAGAATACGACACTTGCTCCATTAAGTTGCGGCGGCGTAGTGTAAATGTATTACGCTACGCCGCCGCAGATTGTATGTGAATCTGGCCCTCAGTGTCTATGCATAAAGTCAGGCATGAATCAAGTCTTCAGGTAGATACAGCCCGCGCTCAGGTGTTTCCCAAATATATGATCCAAAAAAAAAAAGAAGAAAAACAAACATAGCACAATACTGTTTAGCAAGAGCTAATGACAACTATTTCATGCATGCACTCATGACTAGGGATGAGCCGAACACCCCTGGGTTCGGTTCGCACCAGAACCTGCAAACACACCAAAAGTTTGTGTGAACTTTAGAACCCTGTTAAAGTCTATGGGACTCGAACTTTTGAAATCTAAAGTACTAATTTTAAAGGCTAATATGCAAGTTATTGTCCTAAAAAGTGTTTGGGGACCCGGGTCCTGCCCCAGGGGACATGTATCAATGCAAAAAAAGTTTTAAAAAACTGCAGTTTTTTCAGGAGCAGTGATTTTAATAATGCTTAATGTGAAACAATAAAATTGAAATATTCCTTTAAATTTCGTACCTAGGGGGGGTGTATAGTATGCCTGTAAAGTAGCGCTTGTTTTCTGTGCTTAGAACTGTCCCTGTACAAAATGTAATTTCTGAAAATCACTCACCTTCAGGTCTGGTATGGATTTTAAGGGGAACTCCACCCAAAATTAAAAAAAAAATGCCATGGACCCCCACACATTTTTTTTTATGAATGACTTTTCTCTGTATTGTCGGGAGCCAGAAATTCATTATAGCCGCGAGTGATTTTAAATGACTTTTTTTCCTTCAGAAATTACACTTTGTGCAGGGACAGCTCTAAGCATGGGAAACAAGAGCTACTTTACAGGCATACTATACACCCCCCCCCCCCCCCGGTATGAAATTTAAAGAACTATTTCACTTTTATTGTTTCAGTTAAAGGAATTATTAAAATCACTGCTGCCAAAAAAACTGCAGTTTTTAAAACTTTTGTTTTGCATTGATACATGTCCCCTGGGGCAGGACCCGGGTCCCCAAACACATTTTATTACAATAACTTCCATATTAGCCTTTAAAATTAGCACTTTAGATTTCAAACGTTCGAGTCCCATAGACTTTAACTGGGTTCTAAAGTTCACACGAACTTGCCGCGAACACCCCAAATAGTTCGCTGTTCGGCGAACAGGCAATGTTCGAGTCCAACATGAGTTCTACTCGAACTCGAAGCTCATCCCTACTCACGAATCCTCTGAAGCTATAAGGTGTATATTGCTGCTCAGTGCTCTGGACTCCTCATTCCATGAGAGATGGAAAGTCCCGTCACATAGGCTCCTCCCCCACGCGTTGCGTCACTCGCCATCAAAAGACGGCGTCCCAGAGAATTAGAGCCACCCTACGAGTATGTACGGCCGTCGGGAAGTGGTTAATAAAAAGAAAAAGGGATTTTTTTTTATATATGTAAAAAAAAGGGGGGCTGCCATCTGGGGCCCTAGGGACCTCTGGACCCTTTATTAATAAAAATATATATATACAAAAAAATAATTAAAAGGGGGTTGTCATCCAGGCCTCTGGGGACCTCTGGGCTCCTTACAGGTGTACTGCCTGTACCCCCTGATGGCGGCCGTGGCTTCAGGCTCTGCAGCACATTAGGGTGCACTCTGGGGAGCTAAGAGCATCAATAGGGACTGAGAGCTCTTAGGAAGCCTGGGGGTGCTGTGGGAGGTTGTGGGCCACCATGAAAGATTGGGAGGCACTTAGGGTGCTGAAAGGCACAGTGGGAGGTCGGGGTTTGCAGCTGGCTGGAGGCCTGAGAGGCCAAATGGGTTAGATCAGGAGTAGGCAACCTCAACCCTCCATATGGTTGTCTAGTGTCCATAAAATACATATTTACCTGAAATGTTACCCCCAATTTCAAAAAAGTTGAGACGCTGTGTAAACTTTACATAAAAAAAAAAAAAAAAAACAATACAATGATCTGCAAATCTCGTAAATCCATATTTTATTAAAAAAAAAAAAGAATAAAAAAGAGAACATATCAAACTGAGAATAAAAATAAGGTCATTCTGAAATTGATGGCAGCAACAAGTCTCAAAAAAGTTGGAACAAGGTAACAAAAATCTAGCAAAGTGGTGCCAACAAGGAAAAGCTGGAAGAATATTTTGTAATGAATTCAGTTAATTGTCAAAAAGGTCAGTAATGCTATTGGGTATAAATTCTGCATTATGGTCAGTAGATGGCGCTGATGAGCAAAGATAAATCAGTGTATTAACCACTTGCCTACTGGGCACTTTCACCCCCTTTCTGCCCAGGTCAAATTCCAGCGCTGTCACTTTAAGTGACAATTGCGCGGTCATGCTACACTGTACCCAGTGCCGATCCTGAACTTCCTGGGGCCCTAAGCAAAATGACATGTCACATTAAAGAAGTTGTGAAGCGGGGGGGAGGGGGTGTTCTGCTGTCTGAAATGACATCTTACATTAAAAGTGGGAAGCAGGGGTGCTGGCTTCTTACCTCTTCTCCCATGCAGCCTGCGAGTTGAGAAGCTGGGTGAGGGGCCCCCGAAAAATGACTTCTCACCAGGCGGGGGCCTCTAGTGATTTGGGGGACCCTCCGCAGCTTTGCGGGGCCCTATAGTGAGCCTATAGGGCGGATCGGCCCTGACTGTACCCATATGAAATTTTTAGCTCCCCAGAAATAAAGGGATTTTTTTTGGTGGTATTTATTCACCGCTTCCTTTCAGAAATGCGAATCCAGGCTTACAGTAACGGCCAATCAGACACAGATCGATGCACGGCTGGCGTTGACCACGTTTGGCACACATCATGGAACAGAGACTTCCAAATTCATAATATAATTGGTCACTGTTAGGGACTGAAAACGTAGTTAAAAAAAAAAAAAAAAGTTAAATAACGATATTTTGGACCAGCGAGATAAACTTTGGAAACAGAAATATGTAGGAGAGAAGAAAAAATAAAATAAAGTTACGTGATGCCACCTAGTGGTAAAGTGCAAGATAGCAAGTGCAAAAATTGCTGCTGCTATCACCTATGTGTTCCCACAACATCAACAACCTACAAAACTATATATTAATGTAATAGCACTGCCCAAAATAATCTAAAATAAATAGTATAGCGAATTAAACCTGTCCCTGGGGATCTTTTAAAATGTAAGATTTAGTTCCCCAGTGTGGGTCCCTAGTGAGGGTTGAGCCATTGGTTGAACAATAAAATGTCTATAGGCGAGTTTTGAATTTGTACTATTTGTACAGCTTTCCTTGAGCCCGGGCTGCCCCTCTACACCCCAGATATCCCCCCAGCACTCTGACCCCTCTACACCCCAGATATCCCCCCAGCACTCTGACCCCTCTACACCCCAGATATCCCCCCAGCACTCTGACCCCTCTACATCCCAGATATCCCCACAGCACTCTGACCCCTCTACACCCCATATATCTCCCCCAGCACTCTGACCCCTCTACACCCCATATATCTCCCCCAGCACTCTGACCCCTCTACACCCCAGATATCCCCCCAGCACTCTGACACCTCTACATCCCAGATATCCCCCCCAGCACTCTGACCCCTCTACACCCCAGATATCCCCCCAGCACTCTGACCCCTCTACACCCCAGATATCCCCCCAGCACTCTGACCCCTCTACACCCCAAATATCCCCCCCAGCACTCTGACCCCTCTACACCCCAGATATCCCCCCAGCACTCTGACCCATCTACACCCCAGATATTCCCCCTGGCACTCAGACCCCTCTACACCCCAGAAATCCCCCTAGCACTCTGACCCATCTACACCCCAGATATCCCCCCAGCACTCTGACCCCTCTACACCCCAGATATCCCCCCATCACTCTGACCCCTCTACACCCCAGATATCCTCCCAGCACTCTGACCCCTCTACATCCCAGATATCCCCCCAGCACTCTGACCCCTCTACATCCCAGATATCCCCCCATCACTCTGACCCCTCTACACCCCAGATATCCCCCCAGCACTCTGACCCCTCTACATCCCAGATATCCCCCCAGCACTCTGACCCCTCTACACCCCAGATATCCCCCCAGCACTCTGACCCCTCTACACCCCAGATATCCCCCCAGCACTCTGACCCCTCTACACCCCAAATATCCCCCCCAGCACTCTGACCCCTCTACACCCCAGATATCCCCCCAGCACTCTGACCCCTCTACACCCCAGATATCCCCCCAGCACTCTGACCCCTCTACACCCCAGATATTCCCCCAGCACTCTGACCCCTCTACACCCCAGATATTCCCCCAGCACTCAGACCCCTCTACACCCCAGATATCCCCCCAGCACTCTGACCCCTCTACACCCCAGATATCCCCCAGCACTCTGACCCCTCTACACCCCAGATATCCCCCCAGCACTCTGACCCCTCTACACCCCAGATATCCCCCTGGCACTCAGACCCCTCTACACCCCAGAAATCCCCCTAGCACTCTGACCCATCTACACCCCAGATATCCCCCCAGCACTCTAACCCCTCTACACCCCAGATATCCCCCCATCACTCTGACCCCTCTACACCCCAGATATCCTCCCAGCACTCTGACCCCTCTACATCCCAGATATCCCCCCAGCACTCTGACCCCTCTACACCCCAAATATCCCCCAGCACTCTGACCCCTCTACACCCCAGATATCCCCGCCCAGCACTCTGACCCCTCTACACCCCAGATATCCCCTACCTCCTACCTACTTGATTTCTGTTTACCAGCAACGTCTCCATTGTAGGGGCCCCAGAGCATTACTTTGCCCAGGGGCCCATGATGCTATTACGACGGCCCTGACTTTATCCACCTACGCCCCAAAAATGAAAATCCCTCCTCCTTGGAAATTGCAAGGTATGAATGTGAAATGGACGGAAAAAAAAAAAATGTACAAAAATAAATAAAACCACGCAGATTTATTTGTATGTCTGAAACACCGGCACATTTTTGTGGCATTTTTCGGCCGCTACTGGAGCGCTTTTTAACCCCCGCTAGCGGGCAGCGGTTCGGCGGTGCTGCCCATTGATTTCAGCCTAAGGTTGCTTTTACACTGGGGGTGTCGGTGGCAAAGCGCCAATATTTTAAGCGGTGCTTTATCGTCGTTTTTGCGGCGCTTTTCGGCCGCAAACAGACAAAAAAGGGGTAAAAGCGCCTGCAAAACGCCGCTTTTTCCGGCGGTGCTGCCCATTGATTTCAATCGGCAGGGGTGCTTTAGGATTGGTGTGTACACCGCCCCTACAGCACTGCAAAGATGCGGCTATCAGGACTTTTTTTACCGTCCTGCCAGCGCACCGCCCTCGGGCTTTCACATTGGAGTGAGAAGCACTTTCAAGGCGCTTTGCAGATGCGATTTTTAGCTTTATAGTGCCTGCAAAGTGCCTCAGTGTGAAGCAGCTTTGGGGGGGGGGCTTCGGTAAAGCGTCGCAATTTTTAGCAGCGATTTACCTTCATTTTTGCATTGCTTTTCGGCCACTAGCGAGGTCGCTTTTAACCCCCTGCTAGTGGCGCTGGCCTGCAAAGCAACTCAGTGTGAAAGCAGCCTAAGGCTGGGATAGAGTTAGACTGCCCATACACCTGTAGATTATCTGCAGATTTTATATGGTTAGATGGAAAAGGCGCAACGGATTTCTCCATGTATGCTAAACTGTGTGGATGGAGGAATCTCCCACTTTTTCCATCTAACCATATATAATCTACAGGTGTATGGGCAGTCTAAGGAATGGAAGAAGATGCTCAGCCAAATTTCTGATCGAATTAATACAAGGAAAAGGAGGAGCCCAATTAATTGGTTGGCGACCAGCCGCCGCAGTTTTACGGCGGCAGGTCGGCTCTGCTGGGCGAGATCACGTAGCTATACGTCTCCTCGCCCAGCAGCCAATAGGGGCGCACACGTGCCTCCCCCTCCCCGCCAGGCACCCGCGATTGCTCGTTACAGACTGAGGACCGGGTGCTCCCAGTCCTGTCAGGGGAGAAATGCCTGACCGTCTGTTCATACAATGTACAGTAGGTGCCTCCGATTTTGTATATTCAGCGCGATGGGATCACGCTGGATATCGCCGCTGGAGGCTGTGCTTTTCGCGCTCGCTGTCCCCACGAGATGCCGCGCATCCATAGGAATCCATTAGGGGCGGTGAGCTTGGCGCTGGCTCTCGTGACGGGGATCGCGGGTTTTCAATCTCGCCGCTAGCAGAGGCGAGATTGACACAAAATCGGCGGCATCTACTGTATGAACAACGATCAGTCATTTCCCTAGTGAAGCCACCCCCCCCTACAGTTAGAACACACCCAGGGAACATACTTAACCCCTCCCTCGCCCCCTAGTGTTAATCCCTTCCAGTGGCATTTTTATAGTAATCAGTGCATTTTTATAGCACCGATCGCTATAAAAATGCTAATGGTTCCAAAAGTGTCCAAAGTGTCCGCCACAATGTCACAGTACCAGAAAAAAAAAAATCGCTGATCGCCGCCATTACTAGTAAAAAAAAAATATTAATAAAAATGCCATAAGTCTATCCCCTATTTTGTAATCGCTATAACTTTTGCGCAAACCAATCAATAAACGCTTATTCCAAAAAAAAAATTACGAAAAATATGTAGAAGAATACGTATCGGCCTAAACTGGGGAAAAAAAATTGTTTTATTATCTATTTTTGGGGGATATTGATTATGGTAAAAAGTAAAAAATATTGTTTTTTTTCAGAATTATCGCTCTATTTTTGTTTATAGCGCAAAAAATAAAAACCGCAGAGGTGATCAAATAACACCAAAAGAAAGCTCTATTTGTGGGGGAAAAAAGGACGCCAATTTTGTTTGGGAACCACGTCGCACGACCGCGCAATCGTCAGTTAAAGCGACGCAGTTCCGAATCGCAAAAAGTGCTCTGGTCTTTGACCAGCAATATGGTCCGGGGCTGAAGTGGTTAAATGGCATTGAGACATTGTAGCCTCCCAACTGATTAATTATAGAGCATATGGTGCCCTGGGGGGCCTCATTGGCACATCATTAATATCTAATTAATATGCCACACCCAACTAAGTGTATGGCCACACCCCCTCGCCTCCTCCTATATAATGCTGAACCCGGCCATCCCTGATACAGAACCTGCTGACTACTACACAGGTCAGTGGCTGAAGCAAAGTCTTCAGGCAGTAATGGTTTGAGATGTATTTATGGAAATGATTTTTTTTTTTTTAAGCTTTGTTTGTATTTTATGAGGTTTCATTTTCTTTATGCTAACCAGTTGCAGACCTCCCTATAGCAGATTTACTGCTATATGGCATCTGTTCTGTGTAGCATTGTATACACATGTGAGTCTGCTCTTGTGGGTAGGTGGTGGTGGACATGGGCAGAATGATGGGGTATTTTTTTTTTTTTTTTTTTTTTTTTTTTATATATATATATATATATATATATATATAATTCACTTTTTGAATTTGGTCACATTAAACCCAATGTGTCTGCTTGTCCACTGCAATATTGCAGTCCCACTAAGTCACTGTATAAAATTGGGATTCCTGGTGTTAAAAAAAAAAATATATATATATATATATAATAAACTTGTGGATGTGATTAACTTGTGTGCAAACAAATCATATATGCTTATTATTGTGATTTATTATTTTCATTAGGTGTGTGTGTTAATAATAATACACTTTTTTTTTTTTTTTTTTTTTTTTTTTTGTATGTAATTGTCAAAGTAATGCAGTGTTGCATTGGAAAAAAAAAATGTTCTGGCCATGAAGGGGGGGAATCCCTTTTACTATCTCTAGTCCCCTTTCGCACTTAAGTGTTTTAGCGTAAAAAAAAAAAAAAGGCGCTAATAAAACGCTCTCCATGCATCTCAATGGACCCTTTTGCACTGAGTCCTGCAAGCAGCATCTTTTGGGTGCTAAAAAAAACAAAAAAAACAAAAAAAAACGGCCCTCTCCATTGAAAGCGCTGTACAAAAAACGCCTTACCCTTTCACACTGAGGCACTGCAAAAAACGCCCTAAAACGTTAGGCTGCTTTCACATTACGGCGTGAGCCGTGGTGACGGTATAGCAGCGCTATTTTTTTTTTAGCGCTGTACCGCGTGAAAAACGCCTCAATGTGAAAGGGGCCTTAGGGTCTTGGCGGTGCTTTACCAGCACATTGGAATTGCAGGTGAGGCTTCCCTTGAAAAAAGCCCCAGTGTGAAAGGGGCCTAAATGCAGATTTTATAAAAATAAGATTTTTTCATTGATTTATGTGCTGTGTATATTTAGTTTTATTACAATTTTTGGTGTGTGGGGGGGATGTGACAACCGCTGCAGTAATTATTAAATTTGGTTCACAATTTGTGTGGTGGGGGGGGGGGGACTCTGGTATAGTATTAAAATACCTTGTTCATGCACTTCCTGGTATAGGGGGGGGGGGGGTGTGTGACAACGCTCTGTCCCTGGCTCCCAGTTGCGCTCCTGTGTTGCCACATGGGGCTTCTGGTGGAGACTGCAAGAGGCTTTTCCTGCACACTACACAGGCATGGGCCACTGCCGTCACCACCAGGAAATCCACCCTGAGAAATACCATGCGGCCATTGCTGGGGCGCATGTATGCAGAAAGTGATTGTAAAGAGGATGCGGAAGATGAGCAACACTGTCATTTTAGCACTGGATGAGGAAGGTGAAGATGAGTGCATCTGAAGTATATGTAAAAAAAAAAAGTGTGTGTGTGTGTGTGATAGGCGGACTGACCATTGAGTCACTTGGGAACTGCCCGAGGGCCCCATGCCACTAGGGGCCCCCATTAGTTTTTTTTTTTTTTTACACATCTGTCCCTGATATGTCAGAAACTGACATGCTTTTGATGTGAAAATCCCGAGATTTTAGCTGCCCCGCCTCTGCACTGCCTCCTGGTGTGGTAGCCATCTGTAAGCCCGGGGGCCCCATAATCTTCTATTGCCCGGGGGCTCTAATGAGTTGTCAGTCCACCCCTGTGTATGTGTGTAGATTATAGAGGTATTAAAATAAATTATATATATATATATATATATATATATATATATATATATATATATATATATATATATTCTGGTTTTATTGTAATCATGTTGCATATTGTTTTATATGGATGTTCATATACATGTCTCTCTCATTTTGTAGGGCTCATCCTCCTTTGTTGCAACAACTGATGGTAATTATGGGGCCGTCCTCTGGATTCCTGCTGGCACTGATTGGTGAGTAGAAATCATCATTTATAAGGTCTACATTGATTTCTAGTGGAGTCGGCTCAGTATATCCTCAGCCTGAGATTCCATGATATATTGCCCAATAATCCACTGTGTGTCTTTTATCTATGATGGTAAAGCCTTCTCTCTAGACCAGGGCCCCCAAGCTTAAAGTGTTACTCTGGGGGGGGGGGGGAATTCCCTCCTGGGTGATCCATGTGCATTGCAAGTATAATAAACTTTGTTGCAGATCCCTACCCTTTTGTTGTTCTGAAGAAATGCCTGTGTCTGTCTGCATAGTTCCCAACTCCCCGTCTGTGGCGTGCTCCCCGTCTGTGGCGTGCTCCCCGTCTGTGGCGTGCTCCCCGTCTGTGGCGTGCTCCCCGTCTGTGGCGTGCTCCCCGTCTGTGGCGTGCTCCCCGTCTGTGGCGTGCTCCCCGTCTGTGGTTTGTCCCTCGTTTTTGATCTGAGCTCTATAGAGTGGTAGGTAAAAAATGCATTTTATCTATCGGTGTTCCCCCAGCGCTAAACCTTTGCTCTGATTTCTAAATTGCATTTGTAAATTCCAAAAGCCAATCTAAAGGAGTAGTACTAGTAAAACTATTTTTTTTTTTTTGTACGATTCTCTAAGGGGGCGTGTCCTATGCCTGCCTACTTTTGCTGATGGGTGTCCCTCATTCCCATCTTAAAAAGTTGGGGAGGTATGTCTGTCTGTACCACTGTTTCGAGTGGGTTTTATACATAGGTGTGCGCCTATAATCATTCTGTGAAGCGCAGATTCCCCTCTCCTGCCCTGGCTCCCATATTTCCCCTGCCAGCTGGTTTAGCAAAGGTTTAGCGCTGGGGAACACTGATAGATAAAATGCATAATTCCACATGTGTTAATTCATAGTTTTGATGTCTTCAGTGTGACTCTGCAATTTTCATAGTCATGAAAATAAAGAGAACTTTTTGCATGAGAAGGTGTGTCCAAACTTTTGGGGGTATGTGTGTGTATGTGTGTGTGTGTATATATATATATATATATATATATATATATATATATATATATATATTATTAGGGTTGTCCCGATACTTTTTTAGGACCGAGTACAAGTACCAATACTTTCATGTACTTGCCAATACCGATACTTTTTTTAAATGTCATGTGACAGTTTTCAAACCACAATACAGACTAAGGATATTTTCTTTAGAATTATGAAGAACTCTAACTCAAGACAACATATATATATATATATATATATATATATATATATATATATATATATATATATATATATATATTTTTTTTTTTATTATTATTTCTTGACACTAATCATATTATAATTGAATGTTACCTTTCCAATCTGCAGGCTTTTTTTTATATATATATATATATATATATATATATATATATATATATATATATATATATTTTTTTTTTCTACAAGAATAAATGAAAATTACTTAATTACTTTTTTTTTTTTTGTCCAGGCATCACCTTCATATCAACACATGCCATACCAGGTATGTATAAACCTGGAATCCCCTCTATAAAGTGTTTTTAATTTTGATGTCAATTGTTTTTTATTTCGTTTTACTCATTCTTGATTTAAAGCGGAGGTTCACCCAAAAATCAACTTTCTGACATTAGATCCCGCATACTGCTAACATCTGCAGTATGCTGGGGTTTTTTTTGTTGTACTTATCGTTTTATGAGCCGTTGTTGATGAGTTGCTAAGGCACGTCGCGCCTTCCGAAAATATTTTCGGAAGGAGTGACACGCCTTAGCAGCCCATCAATCAACTCCTCTTGGCTTAGGAACGCCCATTCCCCGCAGGATTCCCCGCTCGGAGCCTACACACTGTAAATTAAGCTAAACTGACTAGCCTGCCTGCTCTATCTAGCTACATAAAAAGACAATCTCTCTGACTGATCTCAGTTCAGCGCTGGAACACACTACACAAGGCCGGCCAGCAGCAGGGTCATGGTGCATGTTTGGCCAATCATCAGCACGCAATGCCGCAGCTAATTATGGGCTGTTGCGAGTAGGGTGACCACATGTCCCGGACTGCCCGGGATTGTCCCGTAATTGATCGCTTTGTCCCTAGTCCCGGGCACCTTTGATCCGGGACTATACATTGTCCTGGAATTGCCCCCTTGGCCGATCTGATGCCCCCTAAAAATTGCTGCTGTCCCTCACTGGGCTAGTTCTGTCCGGTGAGATACCAAAAGTATCATGGGGCTTTTTTGTTGCATGCAAGTTCTAGAGGAATTTCCTGGGTACTGCAGCTTTTTTTTTTTTCTCTCCTGTATGCATGTCTATTTCCAAACTGTCTTGCTGGATATATATAATTTCTGTTTGAACATGCATACAGCTCGTCTGGTGTGCGTTCTTAATGGATCGTGAACGACACATAGCTGTAGTTCGGATCCCGGAACCTTGGATGACTGGACCATCAGACATTGCAATCTGATCCAATAGAAGCTGGGGGGGGCGCGCAAAGGAAAAAAAAAATTGCAGTCACTGTGCCATGCCATCAAATGCAGCCGCTGTGCCATCCATTGTCTCCACTGTGCCCATGGTTGCCGCTGTGCCCATTGTCCCCACTGTGCCCTGTAAATTGCTCCCCCCCCCCCCCCTCATCCCACGATGTCTTCTCCTGCCCTCGATGACTGACAGGCGTCTCAGCCAATCAGGTTACCGGTAGCCAGAACCGGCCAACCTGATTGGCTGAGACGCCTGTCATCTTATTCAAGGGGCGTACAGTCTGTGCGCTCTAAGAATAAGCTTCCGGGACCCGAGGGCTTTCCCAGTACAGCCCATCATAGCTGTTGGCTCTGATAGACATTTCCATACAGCCAACCAGCTGGCGTTATTCAGATGGCCGGACATGAGCGCCGACCATCTGACTAACAGCGGCAGCGCTGATAACATAGATTCGTGCAATGCATGAACCTATGTTATTAGACTCGGTGGCAGTGAGAGCCAGAGGGGGCAGCGCTCCAGCGCCCTCTATGGACGAACCGCCACTGGTGTCGGGAGACCAGGACCTGGGTGAGCAAGGGTCTCGTCATAATATATTTCTTTTTTCCATTGTTTAACATTTTCAGTTCCTGAGTGCCCACCGGATCAAGTATATGAGTGTGGAAGTGCCTGTTACTCTCCATGCGGTGAAAGGGACCCAGACCTGATGTGCACCCAGCAGTGTGTCCCTGGATGTTTCTGTAAGCCTGGATCCACTTTTCTGGAAGGGAGTAATAAGAACAAATGTGTCCCCTGCAACCAAACCCATGAAGGTGAATACTTTTTTTTTTTTTTTTTTAAAGCCCATGGTGTGACACACACACTTCACCCGGTGCCAAAAAAATGCACAACATAAAGAGGATGTCCACAAGCCCTCTAAAATCAGGGCCTTGCCCTGATCCTCCAGGGCGTTGGGCTCCTGACAGGGGGGAAATGGTGTACAGTTGGTCCATCTGGCTGAAACCAGACGGACCCCATTCTCTGGAGGGTCTGCCAAAACATACCCACCCAAGTACTAGGTGGGGGCTCCCTGAAGAGACCCCATGAGAAGGTGTACTAAGCCAGAAGGCCATGTCCACCCACTCAAGACTTTCAGGGCAGGCCCGAGGACCAACACCCTACTAATCACACTGTGCAAAACGGTGTACAAACATAAAGATACAAAGGAGGCGCACTGATAAATAAATGTGGGGAGTGGGAGAGGAGTGAAAAGTGCTCATTGTGCAATACATTGGCCAGAATAAAAAAAAATCCTCCGTTCCCAGCCAAAGGCCCGGCCCAGGTGGTGGGTGCTAGAAAAGAAGCGTGATCTGGTGCAGTGACCATGGTACCATAAAATCAATGTGACCCTCACTCACATGTGCTTGCCTGGTACCCCTGGACTGCCACTCCAGGGGCACATGCACCCCAACAGGATCAGTGCAGCCCTCCATCCCTGCCAGGAGAGGGCCCCTTTCCAGGTTTTCTCAGGAAGAGGCATCTATCTTGCAGCCTCCCAGTACTAGCCCTTCTAGGAACCCGGCGGATTTGCATAGCCTCGCCCCATCTCAAATTGCAGGAGTAGGCCAGATCTTCGGCAGAGACCGCACTTACACCGACACCAGTCAGAATAAGACTTGGCAAAAAGACCAGACCAATTGCAGGCAAAAAGTCCAGACGACTCAGAATCGCTTGTGGCCCACCCCCAACTCGGAGCGTGGTAATCCACATATCCCTACCGACACTGTCCTATTACGCCATTGACTTTGTGTCCACCCTCCCCATTTTAGGAGGTGCTTCAGCGCATCTTTTGGCAACTGATACTACACTTTATCTTAGCCACAAGGTCAAGAAACCTTGGTACTGCAGCCTGGAGGACCAAATACGACGTGTGTGTAAAATATTTCGCACACATAGTGGGAATCGAAGTTTGGGCACCCCAGGTAAAAATTTGTATTAATGTGCATAACTAAGCCAAGGAAAGATGGGGGAAAAATCTCCAAGGCATCAAATTACAGATTCGACATTCTTGTATGTCAAAAAGTTAATTTTTATTTCCACTTTCAAAATGACAGAAAACAAAAAAGGCGCCTACAAAAGTTTAAGAACCCTGCAGAATTTTTAGCATGCACTGCCCCGTTTGCAAAGCTGAGACCTGCCAGTGTCATGGATTGTTCTCAATCCTCGTCTGGGAAGACCAGGTGATGTCACTCAACGGTTTTAAATGCCCAGACTCATCTGACCTTGCACCATGGGTTCTTCTAAGCAGTTGTCTAGAAAACTGAAAATAGTTGTCGCTCACAAAGCTGGCGAAGGCTATAAGAAGATAGCAAAGCTATAAGAAGATGGCAAAGCGTTTTCAGATGTCAATATCCTCTGTTCGGAATGTAGTTAAGAAATGGCAGTCATCAGGAACAGTGGAAGTTAAAGCAAGATCTGGAAGACCAAGAAAAATATCAGACAGAACAGCTCGCAGGATTGTGAGAAAAGCAATTCAAAACCCACGTTTGATGGCACGATCCCTCCAGAAAGATCTGGCAGACACTGGAGTTGTGGTGCACTATTCCACTATAAAGAGATACTTGTACAAATATGGTCTTCATGGAAGAGTCATCAGAAGAAAACCTCTTCTACGTCCTCGCCACAAAAATCAGCGTTTGAACTTTGCAAATGAACATATAGACAAGCCTGATGCATTTTGGAAACAAGTTCTGTGGACCTATGAGGTTAAAATATAACTTTTTGGCCGGAATGAGCAAAGGTACGTTTGGAGAAGAAAGGGCACAGAATTTAATGAAAAGAACCTCTGTTAAGCATTGGGGTGGACCAATCATGCTTTGGGGTTGTATTGCAGCCAGTAGCACAGGAAACATTTCACGAGTAGAAGGAAAAATGTATTCCATAAAACTTCAGCAAACTTTGGATGGTAACTTGATGCCATCTGTGAAAAAGCTGAAGTTAAAGAGGATGGCTTCTACAAATGGATAATAATAAACGCACCTCAAAATCCACGGGGGATTACATCAAGAGGCGTAAACTGAAGGTTTTTGCCATGGCCTTCACAATCTCCTGACCTCAACATAATTGAAAATCTATGGATAGACCTTAAAAGAGCAGTACGTGACAGACAACCCAGAAATCTCAAAGAACTGGAAGACTGTTGTAAGGAAGAATGGGCAAAGATACCTCAAACAAGAATTGACAGACTAAAAAGCGTTTACAAGCTGTGATACTTGCCAAAGGGGGCGGTACAAGAGATTAACTCTGCGGGGTGGCCAAACTTTTGCAGACGCCATATTTTTGGTTTTCTGTCATTTTGAAAGTCCAAATGATGGAAATGTAACTTTTTTGACATATTATAAGAATGTCTAATCTGTAATTTGATGCTGTGTTTTTTATTTTATTTTTTCCCATCTTTCCTTGGCTTCGTTATGCACATGGATTTTTTTTTTTTAACCTGGGGTGCCCAAACTTTCTGTATTTATAATTTATTTATATAGATGTGTAAAAATTATTTTTTGTTTTGACATTTTCAGTTCCCGAGTGCCCACCGGATCAAGTATATGAGTGTGGAAGTGCCTGTTACTCTACATGTCGCAGAAGGGACTCTAACCTAAAGTGCACCCAGCAGTGTGTCCCTGGCTGTTCCTGTAAGCATGGATTGAAGTTTCTGGAGGGGAGTAAAAAGACCAAATGTGTCCCCTGCAACTTTATAGCAGGTAAAATACATTTTTATTTGGTTCACTTAAGCAACCAGATTGTGTGGTCGCTGTGATCTGGGTGCTCAGTTGTAAGCTGTGGACTGTCTCTAAACCCATGATCTTGCTCCCTTCTGGGTGGAGATATATATATATATATATATATATATATATATTATACTTATTTTTTTTTGTTTTCCATTTCCAGACAGAGTTACGCGCACATTTCCCTGGTGCCCACCAGATCAAATATATGAGTGTGTCAGTGCCTGTTACGCTCCATGTGGCGAAAGGGACCCAGACATAGAATGCACCGGGCAATGTACACTGGGCTGTCACTGTAAGCCTGGATTCACATTTCTGGAAGGGAGTAAGAACAAATGTGTCCCCTGCAAGCCAACCCCTACAGGTGAATTTTTTTGATTTGGTTCACTTAAGCAACCTGATTGTATGGTCTGTGTGGGAAACGCGATCTGGGTGCTCGGTTGTAAGACGTGGATTGTCTCTTATCCATAAGCGTGTGTGCGCGCTCATCTCACTTGGGTACTGCTCAGGTGGCTAAACACTAGAGGGAGTATGTCCCCCTCCCCCCCCCCCCCTCAAGCTATTGCCAATATTCCGTTGCTAATTCTAACGGGTCACTATATCTGACACAGGCAGAGTATATTTATAGTGAGACTGTGTGTCCCATCCTCTCCAGAAGTCGCTGCTGACGCAACATGTAGGGACGTGGCTACTCTTGGAGTCCATCTGCATTGAAACTGGGCAGCCCTCCCAGTGCAGGAGTTTCATCAGATTTGGTGACCCGTCAGAATTGGCAACCGAAGTGATATGGTCGCCGCCATCTTGCTACACCCTGCCCTCCTCCATAATAAGGATGCTCTGAGAAGTAACGCCCATTGGCGTTTTCCATTTTACACTTATTTTTTTTTTAACAGGAAAGTGAGACGCAGTGCTTAGAAGTCCGTCTGGCTGGTTGGATATTGAATTTTAAAAGCGGCAAACTTCTATCGGATTAGCAGACCTGTGAGATGAGCAGGCTTGCCGCTGCTTTTAAAATTCAACGTCTAACCAGTCAGACTGACTTCTAAGCAGAGCTTTTTTTCTCAGAAAATAGGTGCAGGAACTCAACCACGACCCCGTTCAGACTTCACAAACAGTAGAAGAGACTTAAAGGGGCATTTACTACCACGATTGCATTACATACAGAGTGCAGAGTTCAGGGGGGGGTTACACAGAGTGCAGAGCTGTCACTTGTAAACACAGAAACCAGACTTCTGTGTTTACAAGTGATTGTGGTGAGCGGCACCAAAGGGTCTGAGCCAGAGGTGGTGGAACTGAGTTCCCCCTGAAAAAAAGCCCTGCTTCTAAGTACTATAGATCACATTATAAATTCACTTTCATGTGTAAAATGGGGGAGAAACTTTGATGGGTGTTACAAGATGTCTGCTTTCCCCCTTCTCAGCATATCTTTACAATGGAGTGCTGGGTGTAGCAAGATGATGGCGGCGACGGAAAGTCTCTTCTGTTGCCAATTCTGATGGGTCACCATATCTAACGCAGGCAGAGTATATTTATAGTGAGTGTGTCCCATCCTCCCCCGTAGACGTCACTGCTGACGCAACATGTAGGGACGTGGTGACTCTTGGTGTCCAGCTGCATTAGTCTTCATTCCATCTAGTGCTACATGATTATTCTGCTGATCCACCCTGTAAGCTTTCAATAAACTTTGACACTTATTATGGATTTGACAATGGAGATTTCTTTCCTGGCATTCCATTGGGATTGATTGACTGTGGCGTGACCATTTTCCATGCTGACCACCCAGCCTGTGTTAACATCTTGCTGCATGTGCTTTTGGGCATTATAACCTTTGGCCCATCTTTTCTGGTAAGAGGAGTGAATTATACCTCCCAACCGTCCTGGGGATTTCAAACCCCCCCCACCTGCTCAACAACTTCGATCCACGTAACCCGCCCAACAATTCAGATCTGCGTCACCCCCCCGCTCAACAAAAATGTCCTGCAGGGAAATTTTAACATGTTAGGAGGCATGGGCGTGATGATCCCTAGCCGGTGATGGTCTCTTTACCCCCTGAGTTGGAAGAACACATGCTAATGGTCTTTGTTCTCACCATGGACTTCACAATTTCCTTTTATTATGACTCAAGGGCATTTAATATATGCACAGTGTCTGCACATTAATTGTTGCCTTCATACATGGCTAAGTGTTGGATAAACACCTACAATTTATTGAATGCTGTGCCATATCGCACTTTTTGGTACTTTATTCACAATTTAATGTTTGTGTGCAATATTTGTTAAATCTATATAGTGCTTCTTTGACACAGATTGTGTAGTAATCAAACAAATTGTACAAATACAAGGAACTCGCCTATAGACATTTTTTGGCTCAACCCTCACCATACTGACATCTAGAGGAATTTCCTTGGTACTGCAGCCTGGAGGACCAAATGTGTGTGTGTGTGTGTGTGTGTGTGTATCCCAGGGTCAGGGGGGCTCTCTAATATGCATGTCAATTTACATTTGTCTTGCTGGCCCAAAATATATATATATTTTTTTTTACAGTTCCTGAGTGCCCACCGGATCAAGAATATAATGAGTGTGGAAGTGACTGTTACTCTCCATGTGGCGAAAGGGACCCAGACTTGATGTGCACCCAGCAGTGTATCGCTGGATGTTTCTGTAAGCCTGGATTCACATTTCTGGAAGGGAGTAATAAGACCGAATGTGTCCCCTGCAACCAAACCCATACAGGTGAATTTGAATTTTGGTTCACTAAATTGGAGCTCCACCCCTTTTGTTTTTGTTTTTTTGTTTGTCTGTGCTGCATGCCCTAATCTCAGTGTTGAGAATGGACAATTTTTATTTTGTTGCTTGTAAATACCTTTTTTTATTTTGTAGTCCTTCATTACTTCCTCCTCCTTATTAGCCTAGGGCAGTCGCAAGGCTATTTGCAAGGGTTTCTGGGATAGGCATCATGTTTCCCAGTAGTCCTTGCAAACCCGACTGAAACCTATTACATTTCTTGTGCAGCACTGAGCATGTGCGAGATATGCAAAGCTGAAATCCAGGAAGTCATACAGTCTGGCTTCATGATGCCCACACTTAAGATGGCCACGGTCTATTTCTTAGATTATAAACTACAATTTATTGAATGCTGTGCCATATCGCACTTTTTGGTACTTTATTCGCAGTCTAATGTTGTTGTGCAATATTTGTTAAATCTATAGTGCTTCTTTGACACAGATTGTGTAGTAATCAAACAAAGTACAAGGAACTCGCCTATAGACATTTTATGGCTCCACCCTCACCATACTGACATCTAGAGGAATTTCCTTGGTACCGCAGCCTGGAGGACAAAATATGACGTGTGTGTGTCCCGGGGTCAGGGGGGCTCTTTTATATGCATGTCTATTTACATTTGTCTTGCTGGATGGATATATATATATATATATATATATATATCCTTTCCTTGACATTTATAGTTCCTAACCCAGTTACCGCGTGCCCACCGGATCAAGTATATGAGTGTGGAAGTGCCTGTTACTCTCCATGTGGCGAAAGGGACCCAGACTTGAGGTGCATCCAGCAATGTGTCTCTGGATGTTTCTGTAAGCCTGGATTCACGTTTCTGGAAGGGAGTAATGAGACCAAATGTGTTCCCTGCAACCAAACCCATACAGGTGAATTAGAATTTTGAATATTTTGGTTCATTTAAACAACCTGATTGTATGGTGTGTGTGTGGGAGATGCGATCTAAGTGTTCGGTTGTAAGGCTTCATTTCCATGGACTTTTTTGCAGCTTAAAAACGGCTCTCCGGAGCTGTGGTGGCTCAACGTGATTGGCACTGCGCTGACAAGCCGTTCACCTCTGCAGCCAAGGGTTCGGATCCCGGTCTCGGCTACATGTGAATTGAGTTTGGTGGTCTCAGCCCGGCTCCCGGTGGGTGTGCTATGCAAGGTACGCCTGTGCTTAGTACACCCCCCCCCCCCCCCCCCACAAAAAACCACTACACTTGCACGCACACGAAATTGGTTTAAAAACACACGCACTTTGGCCATGCGGTCTCCTAAAATAGAGAGGTGAGGGACCTACGGGGCTGGCTGGGTGGGCTAGGCCCCCTCACTCCCTCATAGGTGGAGTCCCTCTGCCCCATTGGGCCCCAGTTGGGCTCCCAAGAGGAGCAGGTGGGGTGAGTGGGAGGCCCCCCCCTCACACCCGCCATTGCCACCAGGGGCATGGAGAAGGATGGCGATTGCCTCCGGGGCGAGGGTCTGCCTACTCCCAACTCCTGCAGTCCGGCTCCTCTCTCGAGTTCACGCACAAAAATACACTTTAAAAAAAAAAAAAACGGCTCTCCATTTTAGTCTATGGCCTCATGCCCACCATGACGTTTTTGAGGTGTGGACGGCTGAGACGTTTTTAAGCTGCAAAAAAAAAAAAACAGGACCAGTGCGTTCTGAAGCTCCAGCAATAGAGCTGTAAACGCCAGACATTAAAAAATGCGCAAAAAAGCTACCGTGGCGTTTTGAGCTCCAGCTTTTTTTTATAAACGTGGACAGGCGTTTTTTAAGCTGTAAAAAAGACTAAAAACATCCATGGAAATGAAGCCTAAGACGTGGACTGTCTCTTATCCATAAGCGCGTGTGTGTGCGCTTATCTCACTTGGGTACTGTTCAGGTGGCTGAACACTAGAGGGAGTATGTCAGCTCAAGTGCAGGTGTCAGATTTGGCGACCCGTCAGAATTGGTGACGTTCTGTCGCCGCCATCTTGCTACACCCTGCACTCCTCCATAGTAAGGATACTCTGAGGGGGGAGGCAAGTGGGCATCTTGTTACACCCACCAGAGTTTTCTATTTTACTTTTTTTTTTTCACAAGAAAGCGAGTATATTTGGTGTAACGCAGTGCTTAGACGTCCGGCTGGCTGGATATTGAATTTTAAAAGCGGCGAACTTCTGTCAGATTAGCAGACCTGCAGGCTTGCCGCTGCTTTTAAAATTCAACATCTCATACCCTATACACACAGGGGGGTGGGGGAGGATGATGGGTTTTTCCGACGGAATTCCAGGGATGGACTGGCCATTGGCACTACAGGGAGTTTCCTGGTGGGCCGGCTTCAGTGACAGCGGACCGACCCTCCTCCCCTGCAGCGCTCGCCACCTTCTCCTTCCCCTTCCCCTGCAGCGCTCGCCACCGGGAACAGAAGCAGGGGGACAACGGGAGCACGGGGGAGGGGACAGACAGCTGACTAGACGGCTATGGCCTGGGAGTTTCTCATTTCTGCCTAATCTTGTCTCATAAGAGGGGGCACAGAACTGATTCTTTGCCCTGGGTGAAATAATGTCTAGCTTCCCCACTGGTACTGCCTATAGGAGTACCAGTACCAGCCGTTCTACTCTAATAAAGTAGAATGCTAGTGAGTAGTGAAGGGGGAGAGGAGGCTTGGGTGTCCGGGGGGGTGCGGAAGTTGTCCGGCCGCCATGGGATAGACCTGTCAAAGTGGGCCCGTCTGGATGAAGTCCAAGGCCAAATTTTTGTCCCAGTCCTGCGTGTACATGCGGGGGGGGGGGGTGGGGTGGGGTGGGGTGATGGGATTTTCCGACAGCATTCCTCTCAAGCCTGCCTTGCACTCATGCTGTCACATGTTTGAACTTTTGACTGCCAAGGATGTGGTGAAGTAAAAGACTATGATGAGCCAAGAAAATTAAGTTCTATGCGTCGCTTTGTTTCCGAGCTTGGGACAGAGTCTGCAGGAGCATACACACCGTTGGTATTCCCGGCCAAAAGCTCTCATCTGACTTTTTCCAACAGGAAAACCATGTGTCATAACCAGTCAGATGGACTAAGTGCTGGATTTAAACTCGCATTACTGTTTAAGTGTAAAATGCAAAACTCCAATGGGTGTTACAAGATGTCCACTTTCCCTGCTCCGCATATCTTTACAATGGAGTGCAGTGTGTAGCAAGATGGCGGCGACGCAAAGTCTCTGTCGCCAATTTTGACAGCTCACCATATCTGACAAAGGCAGAGTATATTTATAGTGGGACCGTGTGTGTGTGTGTGTGTGTGTGTGTGTGTGTGTGTGTCTCCATCCTCTCCCAGAAGACGTCACTGCTGACGCAACGTCTAGGGCAGTGTTTTCAACTCCAGTCCTCAAGGCACACCAACAGGTCATGTTTTCAGGATTTCCCTCAGATGAAATGGCTGTGGTGATTACTAAGGCAGTGAAACTGATCAAATCACCTGTGCAAAATAATGGAAAGCCTAAAAACATGACCTGTTGGTGTGCCTTGAGGACTGGAGCTGAAAAACACTGGTCTAGGGATGTGGCTGCTCTTGGTGTCCATCTGCATTAGTCATCTAGTGCTCCCTGCTACACGATCATTCTGCTGATCTACCCTGCTGTGAAGCTTGTTGGTGAACCCTGGAAGCTTTCAATAAACTAAACACTTATTATGGAGATTTCTTTCCTGGCATTCCATGGGGGGGGGGGGGGGGGTACTCCTGTATGTCTAGGTCCAAACTTTGTCTTGCTGGCCCAAAAATGTAAAATATAATTTTTTACTTGTGCATTTTCAGTTCCTGACACTGAGTGCCCACCGGATCAAGAATATGAGTGTAGAAGTGCCTGTGCCACTCCATGTGGCAATGCAGAACAAGCCCAGATGTGCCCTGCCGAATGTATCTCTGGATGTTACTGTAAGCCTGGATTCATGTTTCTGGAAGGGAGTAATGAGACCAAATGTATCCCCTGCAACCCAAACATTACAGGTAAAATGCATTTTAATTGGTTCACTTGAGCAACCTGATTGTATGGTCTGGGTGCTCGATTGTAAGATGTGGACTGTCTCATCTGTAAGGGAGCAAGATTATGTGGGTGGGGGGCGTGGGTGGTTTATTTAGATGGCTGAACACTAGCGCAGGGGTAGGCAACCTGTGGTCATCAGATGTTAAACTACATTTCCCATGAGGCATTGCAAGGCTGGCAGTTAATTGCTCCCAGAGGCATGAAGGGACTTTTAGTTCTGCAACTGCTGGAGAGCCCCAGGTTGTCTACCCCCTGCACTAGAGGGAGTATGTGTGCTCGAGCTTTTGAAGCTGGGTGGCCTTCCCAGTGCAGGCGGAGTATATTTATAGTGAGACGGAGGGACTGTCCCATTCTCCCCAGAAGACGTCACTGCTGACGAAACACATAGGGGCGTGGTAACTTGGCATCTGTCTGCATTAGCCATCAATCAGTCTGCTGGTTAGTTTTTCCTTGCTGACCGCCCAGCCTATGTTCCCTTCTTATGAGCCTTTGGTCATTCTAACCTTTGGCAATCTTTTCAGGTAAGAGGTGTGGTGATTATTCCTAGGTGGTGGTGGATCTCTTTACCCCCTGAGTTGGAAGAACACATGCCAATGGACTTCACAATTTCCTCTTTTTATTATGACACAAGGGCATTTATATATGCATTGTGTGTGTTTTTGCACATTAATTGTCTTCAAGCTCTTTATTGGATATTAGTTGTTACCTTTATGCACGGCTAAGTGTTGGATAAATACCTGAAATTTATTGAATGCTGTGCCATATCGCACTTTTTGGTACTTTATTCAGTTTCACGTTTTTGCACAATATTCGTTGGATCTATAGTGCTGCTTTCACACCAATTTACTACACCAAGTACGAGACCCTCCTATAGACTTTTTAGGGCTCAACTCTCACCATACTGACATCTAGAGGAATTTCCTTGGTACTGCAGCCTGGAGGACGAAATACGATTGTGTGTGGGGTGGTTATATCCCTGGGGTCGGGGGGCTCTCCTATATATCTAGTTCCAAACTTTGTCTTGCTGGCCCAAAATATCATGATTTTGTATATAAATTTAAAACCTTTTCATTGTTTTTGACATTTTCAGTCCCTGAGTGCCCACCGGATCAAGAATATGTGGAGTGTAGAAGTGCCTGTTACTCTCCATGCGGCGAATTGGAACGAGACCAGATGTGCACCGACCAATGTGTCTCTGGATGTTTCTGTAAGCCTGGATTCACCTTTCTGGAGGGGAGTAAGAACGCCAAATGTGTCCCCTGCAACCCAACCCATACAGGTAAAATACTATTTGGTTCAATTGAGCATCCTGATTGTATGGTCAATGCGATCTGGGTGCTCGATTGTAAGACGTGGACTCTTATCCGTAAGGGAGCAAGATCGTGTGTGGTGGGGTGTGTTTTTTTTTTTTTTTTTTTTTTTTTTTAAATGTATTTATTTTTCCCTGGTGGCTCAACACTAGCCCAGCTTCAATAGCTCGAGTAGGCATACTCCCCTAGTGCAGGGGTAGGCAACCTGGGGCCCTCCAGTTGTTAAAGTACATTTCCCATTAGCAATGCAAGGCTGGTGGTTACATTTGCTCCCAGAGGCATGAAGGGACTTGTCATCCTGCAACAGCTGGAGGGCCCCAGGTTCCCTACCCCCTGCACTAGAGGGAGTATGTCTGCTCGAACTATTGAAGTTGGGTGGCCTTCCCAGTGCAGGCAGAGTGTATTTATAGTGAGACGGAGGGACTGTGTGTCCCATCCTCCCCAGAAGACATCACCGCTGACGAAACGCATAGGGGCGTGCTAAGACGGCATGCTCCCGAGTCATTCATTCTGCATCCATAGCTGCCAAATGTGACTCGGCATTGGATTTGATTAACGGCAGCAGGAGACAATGGCTGTGCTGCAATCTATCCAGTCAAGAGCTGGGAACCCATGGAGAGAGGGATGGTGCATCCCTGCCAAGGGAAATTTTGGGGCTCAGGTAAGGGAAGTGGGGGTGGGGGATGTGACTTTTTTTTTTTTTTTTTTTTTTTCTCCTCTCCCACATGTATTTTTTTTTTTTTTTCTGCCTGTAAATGCCTTTTTATATACTCCATTTCCTGTTTGGTTAAAAAGCCTAGGCTGACATTTACGTCCTCCCCCTCAATGGAGGGGGGGGGGGTAAATGAGTCAAGAGGGCCAATGAGAGCTGGTGTGCCTCTGTGTACTTCCAGGAAGTGAACAGACAGCAGCTTCAGCTGCCCAGTTAAAATGGTTGCCGCCAGACTCGGAGGGGTGTGTCTGTGTCTGGTCCAAAATCTTTTTTTTTTCTCTACATTTTCAGTTCCTGAGTGCCCACCGGATCAAGTATACAACGAGTGTGGCAGTGCCTGTTACTCTCCATGCGGCATAATGAGCCCAAACCAGATGTGCACCCAGCAGTGTGTCCCTGGATGTTTCTGTAAGCCTGGATTCATGTTTCCGGAGTGGGGTGACAAGACCCGATGTGTCCCCTGCAAGTTTACCCTTAAAGGATAAAGTGCTGACCCCCTGAGAACCTGAAGATTGCAGGAAGCTAAGATAAAGACAGACTCTGATACTTGTAGTAGTTGCATTGAAAGTGTATAATTTAGAAAAATAAAGATCTATAATGCATAAATATGTGGTGTGTGTTTTTTTTTTTTTAATTTTTTTTTTTTTATATGGACCGGAATAAAGCAGTAGTCTTTTTTTTTTTTTTTTTTTTTTTTTTTTGACCCATGCACACAACTGCATTAAAGCGGTTGTAACATTTTTACCTACAGATAAAGCTTGCCTGTAGGTAAAAAAAAAATCTAGTTTAGGAGATATTCCCCCTCGCAATGGCAGAAAGTCTCATGCAGTGGGGGGTGCAAACGAAAAAACAATTGCAGTCGCCACTGTGCCCATCAATTGTCACCAATTTTCACCTCCATAATCCGCCAGTGTTCCCCCCCCCCCCCCCCCCGGGGGGAAATGGCATTTCTGGGGTCGGCCATCCTCCTTCCACTGGTCCTCAATGTCTTCTGACGCTTCAGCCAATCAGATTGCTGGTAAGAAGACCTGGTGAACCTGATTGGCTGAGGTGCGCGTCAGTGTTAACCAGGAACACTGTGCATCCCTCTGGTTAAATCGGGAGGTTCACCCTTAAAAACAACTGTCATTCCATCCAGCATACTGGCGTCAGCATGCTTTTTTTTTTTTTTTTTTTTTTTTTTTTTGTACTTACTGTTTAACCACTTTAGCCCCGGACCATATTGCTGTCCAAAGACCAGAGCACTTTTTGTGATTCGGCACTGCGTCGCTTTAACTGACAATTGTGTGACGTGGCTCCCAAACAAAATGGGCGTCCTTTTTTCCCACAAATAGAGCTTTATTTTGGTGGTATTTGATTTTTTTTTTTTTTTTTTTTTTTGCACTATAAACAAAAATAGAGCGACTATTTTGAAAAAAATTCAATATTTTTTACTTTGTGCTATAATAAAAATCCAAAAAAAGATATAAAAAAAAAATGTTTTTCCTCAGTTTAGGCCGATATGTATTTTTCGTTAAATAAAAAAAATCGCAATTAGCGTTTATTAATTGGTTTGCGCAAAATTTATAGCGTTTACAAAAAAAGTCGTTTTATGGCTTTTTTTTTTTTTTTTGTTTTACTAGTAATGGCGGCGATCAGCGTTTTCGGTACTGCGATATTATGACGGACACTTTTGACCAGGGCTTTTTTTCTGGGGGAACTTGGGGGAACTCAGTTCCACCACCTTTGGCTCAGACCCTTTGCTGCCCGCTCACCACAATCACTTGTGAACACAGAAGTCTGGTTTCTATGTTTACAAGTGACTGCTTTGTAACCCCCTGAACTCTTCCCACTGTATGTAATGCAATTCTGGTATTTAATGCCCCTTTAAGACCCTTCTACTGTTTGTGAAATCTGAACGGGTCGTGGTTGAGTTCCTGCACCTATTTTCTGAGAAAAAAAGCTCTGCTTTTGACACATTTTTGGGACCATTAACATTTTTATAGCGATCAATGCTATAAAAATGCATTGTATTACTATAAAAATCCCATTGGCAGGGAAGGGGTTAAGTGTGATCCTGGGTGTGTTCTAACTGTATGGGGGGGGGGTGGACTCAGTAGGGGAAATCACTGATCTTCTGTCCATACATTGTATGGACAGAAGATCAGCGCTTCCCCCGCTGACAGGAACAAGAGGCATGTGTTTACACACATACCTCCCCGCTCTGTAACGAGCAATCGCGGGCGCCCGGCGGCGATCGTACCAGTCGTGGGACGCCGGCGGCGCGCGCCCTGCAAGCTGCTAAAGGGAGGACGTAGAGCTACGTGCTCCCGCGTAGCAGTGCCACCGTCCCGCAGTAATATGACGGCGGGCGGTCGGCAATTAGTTAATTTTATTTTGTCCCTACCGCGGTTGAATGGAGCGTCCACGGCTTCCAAAAATAGCCAACTAGCACTCGTGTATTCCCGGCGCTATACGGCGCCTGCGCACAGACCTAGGAGCCGACTGTGCAGGCGCCGTATATATCCGAGTCCTATTTTGGCTTATAGCCATTGGACTCGGATATATACAGCGTCTGTGCGCAGGTGCCGTATAGCGCCGGGAATACACGAGTGCTAGTCGGCTATTTTCGGAAGCCGTGACGCTCCATAGACGCGCCATTCAACCGCAGTAGGGATAAAATGATCAATTAAACAGTAAGTACAAAGATTTTTTTTTAAAAACACAGCATGCTGACGACCAGTATGCTGGATGGGAGGACAGAGTTGTTTTAGGGTGAACTTCCACTTTAACTATTCAGAAGCTGATTCCAGCCCTCAGGCTGCTTAGCAGACCGCTGGCTCTGATGGACTCTTCCAAAGCCGATCAACTACTGTTATTCAGAAGCCCAGTGCTCACCAGGGGGCCAACAATATGAATAGTGGGCGGCGCCAATACATAGATTCATGCAATGCATGAATTTCTGTATTGTTTCAGTGGCGGTGCAGGAGAGGGGGAGCGGCGCTCCCGCGCCCACTATCGACGCAACGTCACTCCTGCGCAGGAGTAACGACAACATCGCGGCTCCAGCCACTCAGAGCCACGATGAGGCAACATGTCGTCTCCCTCGGCGTGGACCAGGTAAGTTACTGATGCCTCGTTCTAAAATGAGTATTTCATAATGAGCTGGTATGTGGTGCATACTAGCTCATTATGCCTTTTTGCTTTACAGGGTTAAAAAAAGGTTCAGCCTGTTTACTACCGCTTTAATATCGTCATTCTTGCACTGCATTCCGCTGCATGGCATTAAAGTAGAAAATTCTGTGTTCCTGGTCATTCATTTATGCATATGTGTAATTTCAAAACGCATGTAAGTGAACCAGCTGTATTGGGGTTGTTCTCGTGGCAGCTGGTGCTTAAAAGTTTAAGGGGCGCGCAAACGAGAAAAAAAATCGCTTGCAGTCTTGCTGTGCCCCACCTGCCTGGCACTTTTCTTGGGCAGCTGTCACCGGATCCTTTTCCACGATCCCTCGCTGTAGTTCCCACCCCCCCCCCCCCCATGTCGCTTCAGCCAATCATGTTACCAGTAACCAGAGCCTGTGCACCTGATTGGCTGAGATGCGTGTCTGTTAACCAAGGGACGCACACCCACCTGTGTCTCTTGGTTAACTATTTAGAAGCCAATTACAGCCAATCGGAGCTGTTTGCTCTGATATAATTCCACAGCCAACCAGCTGTCGTTATTCAGATGGCTGGCGCTTGCCTAATGAGAGGGCACACCTGGGCACTGCCCAGGGGCCCCAGCTGCATGGGGGGGGGGGCCCCCCTGCCCTTTCCCCAAATCAGCTAGTACTTGAGCACGGGCTGCCCCTCTACATCCCCGATATGCCCCCAGCACTCTGACCCCTCTACACTCTAGATATCCCCCTACCTACTTGATTTATGTTTACCTGCACGTTCTCCATTGTAGGGGCCCCAGGCTATTACTTTGCCCAGGGGCCCACAATGCTGTTAAGACTGCCTTGGCCAGGGGGCCGGACATCTGACTAGTGGGCAGCAGCGGTGACAATACATAGATTCATACAATGTATTGTTTTTCAGTGGTGGTGCAGGAGCGAGCGAGGGGGGGCGGCGCTCCCGCGCCCTCTATGGACGCACCGCCACTGGGTTGTTGAATGCATTTTTCTGTGCAGGATCTTTCTGTAAAATGTACTTTGTTATGCATGCATGAGTCAAACTTTTTATTGCAAAATAAAATCTGTGTTTGTTCTGTAACCATTAGGGAGATTTCTCGTCCTTCAGGTTCAGTAGGAAGTGGGAGAATACTTTCCCAATGTCAGAGGATTTCCTTATTGGACAATGGCCACCTCTGTTCCGGAGGCAGCTAACAATTTCTGATTTACCCTTTAACCACTTGCTGACCGCTGCACGCCGTTATACGTCGGCAGTGTTGGGCAAATGGGCCCTCAAAAATAACACACAGCCATTGTCTAAACCGGTGGCAACAGAAGTGAGTACACCCCTAAGTGAAAAAAAAGTCCAAATTGGGCCCAAAGTGTCAATATTTTGTGTGGCCTCCATTATTTTTCCAGCACTTAACCCTCTTGGGTATGGAGGTCACTAGAGCTTCACAGCAGGGCCATCTTAATATGATCATGGGCCCCTGGCCAAAGTAATGCTCTGGGGGCCCCCTACAATTGAGACAGAGCAGGTAAAGAGACAGATATCCCCCCGGCACGCTGACTCCTCTACACCCTGGATATCCCCCCGGCACGCTGACTCCTCTACACCCCGGCTATCCCCCCGGCACGCGGACTCCTCTACACCCCGGCTATCCCCCCGGCACGCGGACTCCTCTACACCCCGGCTATCCCCCCGGCACTCGGACTCCTCTACACCCCGGCTATCCCCCCCCCCCCCGGCACTCGGACTCCTCTACACCCCGGCTATCCCCCCCCCCCGGCACTCGGACTCCTCTACACCCTGGCTATCCCCCCGGCACTCGGACTCCTCTACACCCCGGCTAGCCCCCCGGCACTCGGACTCCTCTACACCCCGGCTAGCCCCCCGGCACTCGGACTCCTCTACACCCCGGCTAGCCCCCCGGCACTCGGACTCCTCTACACCCCGGCTATCCCCCCGGCACTCGGACTCCTCTACACCCCGGCTATCCCCCCGGCACTCGGACTCCTCTACACCCCGGCTATCCCCCCGGCACTCGGACTCCTCTACACCCCGGCTATCCCCCCGGCACTCGGACTCCTCTACACCCCGGCTATCCCCCCGGCACTCGGACTCCTCTACACCCCGGCTATCCCCCCGGCACTCGGACTCCTCTACACCCCGGCTATCCCCCCGGCACTCGGACTCCTCTACACCCCGGCTATCCCCCCGGCACTCGGACCCCTCTACACCCCGGCTATCCCCCCGGCACTCGGACCCCTCTACACCCCGGCTATCCCCCCGGCACTCGGACCCCTCTACACCCCGGCTATCCCCCCGGCACTCGGACCCCTCTACACCCCGGCTATCCCCCCGGCACTCGGACCCCTCTACACCCCGGCTATCCCCCCGGCACTCGGACCCCTCTACACCCCAGATATCCCCCTGGCACTCGGACCCCTCTACACCCCAGATATCCCCCCCGGCACGCTGACCCCTCTACACCCCAGATATCCCCCCGGCACTCGGACCCCTCTACACCCCGGCTATCCCCCCGGCACTCGGACCCCTCTACACCCCGGCTATCCCCCCGGCACTCGGACCCCTCTACACCCCAGATATCCCCCCGGCACTCGGACCCCTCTACACCCCAGATATCCCCCCCTGCACGCTGACCCCTCTACATCCCAGATATCCCCCCAACACTGACCCCCTCTACACCCTAGATATCCCCCCCAGCACTCTGACCCCTCTACATCCCATATATCCCCCCCCAGCACTCTGACCCCTCTACACCCCAGATATCCCCTACCTCCTACCTCCTACCTACTTGATTTCTGTTTACCTGCAACGTCTCCATTGTAGGGGCCCCAGAGCATTACTTTGCCCAGGGGCCCATGATGCTATTAAGACAGCCCTGACTTTATCCACCTACGCCCCAAAAATGAAAATCCCTCCTCTTCGGAAATTGCAAGGTATGAATGTGAAATGGACGAAAAAAAAAAAAAATGTATAAAAAGAAATAAAACCACGCAGATTTATTTGTATGTCTGAAACACCGACACATTTTTGCGGCATTTTTCGGCCGCTACTGGAGCGCTTTAAACCCTCGCTAGCGGGCAGCGGGTCGGCGGTGCTGCCCATTGATTTCAGCCTAAGGTTGCTTTCACACTGGGGGTGTCGGGGGTAAAGCGCCAATATTATTAGCGGTGCTTTATCGTCGTTTTTTGGGGCTCTTTTCGGCCGCAAACAGACGAAAAAGGGGTAAAAGTGCCTGCAAAACACCGCGGTGCTGCCCATTGGTTTAAATCGGCAGGGGTGCTTTAGGATTGGTGTGTACACCGCTCCTACAGTGCTGCAAAGATGTGGCTATCAGGACTTTTTTTACCGTCCTGCCAGCGCACTGCCCTCGGGCTTTCACATTGGAGTGAGAAGCACTTTCAAGGCGCTTTGCAGATGCGATTTTTAGCTTTATAGTTCCTGCAAAGTGCCTCAGTGTGAAGCTGCTTTGGGGAGGGGGGGGGGCTGGGCTTTCGGTAAAGCGTCGCAATTTTTAGCAGCGATTTACCTTCATTTTTGCATTGCTTTTCGGCCACTAGCGGGGTCGCTTTTAACCCCCCGCAAGTGGCGCTGGCCTGCAAAGCAACTCAGTGTGAAAGCAGCCTAAGGCTGGGATAGAGTTAGACTGCCCATACACCTGTAGATTATCTGCAGATTTTATATGGTTAGATGGAAAAGGTGCAACGGATTTCTCCATGTATGCTAAACTGTGTGGATGGAGGAATCAGGGCCGCCATCAGGAATGATGGGGCCCCTTACACAGCTTCAGGCATGGGCCCCCTGGAGAACTGGGGGGGGGGGGTGCTGCCGCCTGAAATTGAGAAGCGGGGGGGGGGGGCTGCTGCGAATTGAGAAGCGGGGGGGCCTTTACAAAAAAAAGGAGAAATAAAGAAAAATATATATATAAGCAGAAGGGGTTGCCATCCGCGGCCCTGGGGACCTCTGGGCCTTTTAATAAAAAGAACAAAGAGAGAAAAAAATGTATATATATATATTTTTTTTTAAAAGGGTGCTTAATATCTGGGGCCCTGGGACCTCTGGCCCTTTAAAAAAAATAAAATTAAAATATATTAAAAAATATTTTTTTTATCAAAAATAAATTTAAAAAAGAGGGGGTTCCTTGGGGAACTCCGGACCTCTAAAAAATATTAAAAGAAAAAAAATTGGCTCTTTAATAAAAAATAAAATAAAAATATATTAAAAAAATATAGATTTTTATAAAAAAATAAATAAAAAAAGAGGGGGTGGAAATCTTGGGCCCTGGGCGCCTCAGGGCCCTTGTGGACCTTCGAACCTCTAAAAAAAAAAAAAATTGTCCCTTTAATAAAAAAAGAAAATATATTTAAAAAATGTATTTGTTTATAAAAAATAAATAAAAAAAGAAGGGGGTTGCCATCTGGGGCCCTGGGGACCTCCGGACCCCTAAAAAATAATAAAAGAAAAAAATTGGCCCTTTAATAAAAAATAAAAGAAAACTATATATAAAAATATATATTTTTATAAAAAAAATAAAAAAAAGAGGGGGTTGCCATCTGGGGCCCCAGGGGGCCTCTGGACCCCTAAAAAATAATAAAAGAAAAAAAAATGGCCCTTTAATAAAAAAGAAAAATATATAAAAAAAATATATATTTTTATAAAAAAAAAAAAAAAAGAGGGGATTCCCATCCGGGCCCCTGGGGACCCCCGGGCCCCTTACAGGTGTAATGTCTGTACCCCCCTGATGGCGGCCCTGGGAGGAATCTCTCACTTTTTCCATCTGACCATATAAAATCTGCAGATAATCTACAGGTGTATGGCCAGTCTAAGGAATGGAAGAAGAAGCTCAGCTGAATTTCTGATCGAATGAATACAAGGAAAAGGAGGAGCCCAATTAAATGGCATTGAGACATTGTAGCCTCCCAACTGATTAATTATAGATCATATGGTGCCCTGGGCGTCCTCATTGGCACATCGTTGGCAAATCCCAGTGAACTGGGATCTAATTAATATGCCACACCCAACTAAGTGTATGGCCACACCCCCTCCCCCCTCCTATATAATGCTGAACCCGGCCATCCCTGATACAGAACCTACTGACTACTACACAGGTCAGTGGCCTAATGAAAGACTGCAAGCATTAACTTTTTGAGATGTATTTTTTTTTTTTTTTATATAGCTTTGTTTGTATTTTATTTTTTATGCTAACCAGTTGCAGACCTCCCTATAGCAGATTTACTGCTATATGGCATCTGTTCTGTGTAGTATTTTAATACACATGCGCAGTGCCGGCCCAAGACATTGTGCTGCCTGGGACCAAAAATGAAATGCTGCCCCCCCCCCAAAGAAAAAAATTATAATAACGCCCACCAAAAGGCCCCCCACAATTATTGTTTTATATAATGATATAAAATCGAATTTATCAGAAAAGCAGATTTACCATATGCAAAATTACATGACATACCATTACGTTGCGTTTGATGGCATGGCACAGTGGTGACAATTGATGGCACAGTGGCTGCGTTTAATGGAATGGCACAGTGGTGACAATTAGCACAGTGGCTGCATTTGATGGCATGGCACAGTGGTGACAATTGATGGCACAGTGGCTGCATTTGATGGCATGGCACAGTGGTGACAATTGATGGCACAGTGGCTGCGTTTGATGGAATGGCACAGTGGTGACAATTGATGGCACAGTGGCTGCGTTTGATGGCATGGCACAGTGGTGACAATTGATGTCACAGTGGCTGCATTTGATGGCATGGCACAGTGGTGAAAAATGGCACAGCGGCTGCGTTTGATGGCATGGCACAGTGGTGACAATTGATGGCACAGTGGCTGCGTTTGATGGCATGGCACAGTGGTGAAAAATGGCACAGCGGCTGCGTTTGATGGCATGGCACAGTGGTGACAATTGATGGCACAGACTGGTGACAATTGATGGCACAGTGGCTGCGTTTGATGGCATGGCACAGTGGTGACAATTGATGTCACAGTAGCTGCATTTGATGGCATGGCACAGTGGTGAAAAATGGCACAGCGGCTGCGTTTGATGGCATGGCACAGTGGTGACAATTGATGGCACAGACTGGTGACAATTGATGGCACAGTGGCTGCGTTTAATAGTATGGCACAGTGGTGACAATTGATGGCTCAGTGCATGATGAGCAGGAAGTAAGAGCTGCCCAGGCCCTGGCACATGCCACAGCTACTACTGAACTGTAAGTTTAGTTACCTTAAATTAAGAGGCTGGCTGGCGTCAGGTCGGTGGTCGTTCCACAGCACAGTCAGCACCGCACAGGCAGCTCTCTCTCTCTCCTCCTTGTCCTCACCCACACTGACTGACACACTTCCCTCACGCGTCGCTGCCGCAGGACTCAAGATGGAGGATCATGAAGAGGTGCAGGGCAATTTTTGCGCGGATGCTGAGCGGTGCGCTGTGAATGCTGGGGCGGTTGCGGCCTCCTCGGCTCCTCCTCCTGAATGATGTCATCAATGATCACTCACTGGGTCCTGTTGCTAGGCGCCGGTCGCCGCCGTCGGCACGCTCCTCTGCTCTCTCTGCGGCGCGCCGCTCGTAATTTTAAATTCTGCCGGACGGATTGCCGCTCCCTCCATATGCCGCCTGGTACCATGGGTACCATTGGGTCCCATGGTAGGGCCGGCTCTGCACATGCGCGTCTGCTATTCTGGGTAGGTGGTGTTGGACATGTACAGAATGATGTTTTTTTTTTGTTTTTTTTTTAAATTTTAATTTTTCAGTTTTTTTGGTCAAATTGATTTATTTTATTTTTTTCTGAATTGGGTCAAATTGAATCCAATTTGACTGAAATTGTCTGAAGTGTCTGCTTGTCCACTGCAATATCACAGTCCCACTATAAGTCAGTCACTATGTATAATATAATATTGCCATTCCTAGTAAATAAAAAAAAAAAAAAAAAAAATGAAATAGATTTATGTATTGTTTGTGGATGTGCTTCACTTGTGCAAACAATCAATTTTTATATATATATCACAACGCACACCCCTTCTGCTATAATATATGGCCAATAAAAATTATAATAAAAAAAAAAAAATATATATATATATATATATATATATATATATATATATATATATATATAATTTTTTTTTTTATTATCCTGGTTTGTTTGAAGAGTGTGATTACAATCATGTAGCACATTGTTATATGGATGTTCATGTACATTTCTATCTCCTCTGTAGCACTCATAACAGAGGACAACTGATAGTCTTGGTGATTATGGGGCCGTCCTCTGGATTCCTGCTGGTACTGATTGGTGAGTAGAAATCTTCATTTAGAAGGTCTACATTGCTTTCTAGTGGAGTCGGCTCAGTATATCCTCAATCTGTCATTAATCATGATATATTGCACACTAATCCACTGTCTTTTATCTATGATGGTAAAGCCTTTTCTTTAGACCAGTGGACCCCAAGCTTAACCACTTAAGACCCGGACCTTTAGGCAGCTAAAGGACCCAGCCAGGTTTTGCGATTCATCACTGCGTCGCTTTAACAGACAATTGCGCGGTCGTGTGACATGGCTTCCAAACAAAATTGGCCCCCCCACAAATAGATTTATTTTTAAAAAAGAGGCATGAAAACATGCTTCTAACTAAGAGAAAGTTGGACTTTGTAGGCACAGAAAGTTTTTAAAAAAAAGATATTTAATAGAAAAAGGTACACAATTTTTACGATGCAACATTTGCACTGTATTATGCATAAGAATAAATATGACAAAAGAAAAAAGAAAAAAAAAAAAAAAAGAACTAAACAATAAGAACCACATAGGTCACTCTGAGAAACATTCACTGTTAGCCACAGGGCTATATGTAATCCAAAACAGTATATGCGCTGGGTGACGGGATGAAATCAGATGGAGACCCTTGAATGGTTCTTAGACGATACGAGAACTGCTCAACATGTTTCGCGACTTAATTGGCGTCGCTTCTTCAGGAGCTTTGAGACATCGGAGTTTTAATATAAAAAAGAAAAAAGAAGAAGAAAAGCTGGTGTACTGTGTCCCACAATCAAAAACCAGACCGATAAAACCACACCCCAGACCGAAGGGGATGAGGGCTAATAGTACTGTCCAACTCCCTCACCATGCGCCACGGCAGCTACCAGTAGAGGTCAGAAGGAATAGTTCTTGGTAAGGTCAGATTCATGGATGAGCAATATTAGATAACACCATCAAGGCTTCAGTGTGCAGTCACTGTGACTCGTTGGAGATGTTTATTGGTGGCTTGCTTCTGTTTTTTTGTGTATTGCCTCACAGGTAAATTGTGGGTTAGTTATTATGAGAAGAGTCTTATCAAAAATGAACTCTAGATGGCAGTAGATAAGCATCCAATGTACACACGAAAACAGGGCTTTAGTAACAGCCCAAAACGAGCAGACAGTGGAAGCCACGCTGGTACCAGCATTAGGTGTGTATTCCTCACAGCACTGTGAGGAATACAAAGCTCCTGAAGACACTCCGATGTCTCAAAGCTCCTGAAGAAGCGACGCCAATTAAGTCGCGAAACATGTTGAGCAGTTCTCGTATCGTCTAAGAACCATTCAAGGGTCTCCATCTGATTTCATCCCGTCACCCAGCGCATATACTGTTTTGGATTACATATAGCCCTGTGGCTAACAGTGAATGTTTCTCAGAGTGACCTATGTGGTTCTTATTGTTTAGTTCTTCTTTTTTTTTTTTTTTCTTTTTTCTTTTGTCATATTTATTCTTATGCATAATACAGTGCAAATGTTGCATCGTAAATTTTGTACCTTTTTCTATTAAATATCTTTTTTTTAAAAACTTTCTGTGCCTACAAAGTCCAACTTTCTCTTAGTTAGAAGCATGTTTTCATGCCTCTTTTTTAAAAATAAATCCATAGTATCTAGGATGTGGCACATATCTATTAAGGGGTGAATGATTACCACCCTAGGGCAACCGTAATCAAATCAAGTCCCCCCACAAATAGAGCTTTCTTTTGGTGGTATTTGATTGCCTCTGTGGTTTTTATTTTTTGCACTATAAACAAAAATAGAGCGACAATTTAGAAAAAAAAAATGCGATCAGCTTTTCTTTTTTTTTTTTTTTTTTTCGTGACTGTCATTATGACGGACATATCGGAAAATGTTGACACATTTTTGGGACCATTGTCATTTTCAAAGCAAAAAATGCATTGTTTGTTGTGAAAATGACAGTTGCAGTTTGAGAGTTAACCACAAGGGGGCGCTGAAGGGGTTATGTGTTACCTAATGTGTTGCTAACTATAGGGGGGTGTGGCTGTAGGTGTGACGTCATCCATTGTGTATCCCTATAAAAGGGATCACGCGATCGCTGACGGCGCCACAGTGAAGGAAGGTGTGTTTACACTCGCCTCTCCCCGTTCAGCTCCGGGGACCGATCGCGGGACTCCAGCGGCGATCGGGTCCTGCGGTCACGGAGCTTCGGACCGGGTCGCGTGCGAGACCCCACGGCTGGGCTTAAAGGGCAACGTACAGGTACGTTCAGGGCCGCCATCAGGATTTATGGGGCCCCTTACACAGCTTCAGACATGGGGGCCCCCTGGAGAACCGGGAGGGGGGGTGCTGCTGCCTGAAATTGAGAAGCGGGGGGCTGCTGTGAACTGAGAAGCGGGGGGGGGCCTTTACAAAAAAAGAAGAAATATATATAAAAAAAGCTCTGGGCCCTTTAATAAAAGGGAAAAAAGATTATATATATATATATATTTTAAAAGGGTGGTTAATATCTGGGGACCTCTGGCCCTTTAATAAAAAAATTAAATAAAAATATATTAAATATTTTTTTTATAAAAAATACATTTAAAAAAGAGGGGGTTGCCATCTGGGGCCTCCGGGCCCTTGGGGACCTCTAAAAAAAATATTAAAAGAGAAAAAATTGGCCCTTTAATAAAAAATATATTAAAAAAAATATATATATATTTTTATAAAAAATTAATAAAAAAAGAGGGGGTTGCCATCTGGGGCCTCCGGCCCCTGTGGACCTCCGGACCCCTGAAAAAATAATAAAAGAAAAAAATTGGCCCAAAATGTTATATATATATATATATATATATATATATATATATATATATATATATATATATATATATATATAATTTTTTTAGGGAGTTCCCATCTGGGCCCCTGGGGACCCCCGGGCCCCTTACATGTGTAATACCTGTACCCCCCTGATGGCGGCCCTGGGTACGTTGCTGTGCCATTCTGCTGACGTATATCAGTGTGAAGGGGTCCTTAAGTGGTTAAAGTGTAACTCCACTCTTGTTGAGGGGAGGTGGAGATTTCCCTCCTGGGTGATCCATGTACATTGGAAGTATAACAAACTTTGTGGCAGATCTTTTTGTTCTGAAGAAATGCCTGTGTTTGTCTGCTGATTTTTTTTTTTTTGAGGGACTGTCGCTGATTTTGAGGGACTGTCCCTCTTTTCTCCTCCATGTATCCCTCATTTTGGTCTGATCTCTATGGAGTTGTATATAAAATGCACTTTTTATCTATCAAAGTTTTTTTCCAGCACTAAACCGTTCATCTAATTTCTAAATTGCTGCATTTGTAAATTCCAAAAGCCAATATAAAGGAATAGTAGTGGTAAAAAAGCACTTGTGGGTTTTAACAAAACTTCTCCCTTTTTAAGTGGGTCCTATGCCAGCATACTTTTGCTGATAGGTTTCCCATCTCAAAAAGTTGGGGAAGTAGGTTTGTCTGTGCCACTGTTTTTGAGCGGTTTCATACGTAAGCGCGGGCATGTACTGGCCATTGGGACTACAGGGAGTTTCCCGGTGGGCCGATGGCTCAGTGGGCCGGTTTCAGTGACGGCCTGTCAAGTAATGGTTGCATGGTTCACCCTCCACTTCATGCAGTGATGTGAGAAGGATGAGAAAAATACAGAGAATAAGTAAAAATGGTGCCACCCTCATGTTATCATACGTATGTTTTTTTTTTTTGCACAATTGCGTATTGGTTAATAAACTGTTTTTGTGCTTGTTTGCAAAATTCATTTTTTTTTTCAAATTTTTTATTTTTTTTTGTCTGTTTAGCCCTGCATAGGTGTGTGCCCAGGCACACCCTAATGTGCAGAACAGATTCCCCCTACTGCCCTGGCTCCCATCTTTTCCCCCGCTGTTGCTGCTGGGATGTTTTAGGAGTGGGGGGAGGGGCCAGTAAATATGTAATTTACCAGCCCCTTCCCTTTCTGAATGAACATGAGTAATCGGTAGTGTGTGTTTGGGCTTTGGGGTGCACGCAATGGTTTCATAATTAACTGTCAGGTGTGTAGCAGCAGAGCACTAATGAGGAAATCTGCTGGGCCTGCATTCATTTAGATGTGCTCCTATTTGGAGTATCTCTCCAAAAGGCATTTTTGTTGCAGGGGATGCTGGAAATCTGACTTGTTTCTTGGTGTAGATTTCTGGGAAAAATTGGCGAGCCAATCGCACAAGCAGAAAATGATTTTTGGGGAGTGGTTAGTACATGCTCTGTGTACAACTCCAGGTAGCCATATTGCAGTGTATTCTCAGAAAATTACAGTGGCTGCAGATTGGAAAGGTAACATTCAATTATAATATGATTAGTGTCTATATGTATACCTCGCTACAAGAATAAATGAAAATTACTTAATTGATTTAATAAATTGCTTTTTGTTTTCCAGGCATGGCCTTTATATCAACGCATGCCATACCAGGTATGTATAAACCTGAAATCCCCTCTATACAGTCTTTTTATTTTATTTTTTTCAATTTTTTTTATTTAGTTTTACTCGGTCTTGATTAAAATTACATTTTAATGGATATAGGAATACTTGTGAGATTGCTCCTCCTCCTCCTCCCTTCCATTGTGCTGCTGCTGCTGCTCCTCCTCCTCCCTTCCATGCTGCTGCTGCTGCTCCTCCTCCTCCCTTCCATGCTGCTGCTGCTGCTCCTCCTCCTCCCTTCCATGCTGCTGCTGCTGCTCCTCCTCCTCCCCCCTTCCATGCTGCTGCTCCTCCTCCTCCCCCCTTCCATGCTGCTGCTCCTCCTCCTCCCCCCTTCCATGCTGCTGCTCCTCCTCCTCCCTTCCATGCTGCTGCTCCTCCTCCTCCTCCCTTCCATGCTGCTGCTGCTGCTCCTCCTCCCTTCCATTGTGCTGCTGCTCCTCCTCCCTTCCATTGTGCTGCTGCTGCTCCTCCTCCTCCCTTCCATTGTGCTGCTGCTGCTCCTCCTCCTCCCTTCCATTGTGCTGCTGCTCCTCCCTTCCATTGTGCTGCTGCTCCTCCCTTCCATTGTGCTGCTGCTGCTCCTCCCTTCCATTGTGCTGCTCCTCCTCCTCCCTTCCATTGTGCTGCTGCTCCTCCCTTCCATTGTGCTGCTGCTGCTCCTCCCTTCCATTGTGCTGCTGCTGCTCCTCCCTTCCATTGTGCTGCTGCTGCTCCTCCCTTCCATTGTGCTGCTGCTGCTCCTCCATGTCCAATAGGATCGCCTGTTCTTTCAGCCCATTGGGTGATGGGTTTCAAACCTGTTTCCCTATTGGCTGGGAGGATCCAAAAGCAATGTGCCCCAAGCCCACCCTATTTTGAAGCCTTTTAAAGCCTCTGGCTCTAATGGAGTGCAAAAAATAGGGGGGGGGGTGATTCCCATGTGCCCACAATCGATGAGCTGCCCCTGGATGAAACTATAATCCTACCACTTTATAAGACTCTGGTCTGAAGTATTTTGTCCAGTTCTGGTCACCAGTCCTCGGGAAGGATGTGCAGGAACTGTGGGAAAGAGTCCAGAGAAGGGCATCAAAATTAATAAGGGATTGGAGAAATTTCACAAGCATGTGAAGCTCACATTAAAAGCATCTCTGCCAATTTGCATTTCTACTTTAATGATGCCGTGTGTGTGTGTGTGTGTGTGTGTGTGTGTGTATAGGGACAGTTCCAGTGTTGTCTACTAAAACATTTTAGTCGACTACATGAATAGCATTTTAGTCGACTAAAATACCACAAAACAATTGAGATGGCATTATACTCAAAATACTAAAATGGGGACTAAAATGAACACTGGTCTATAGTGCATGTTCATACCTCGGTACCATAAATAACATTAGATTTTCTCCAGTCATCTTCCAGGGCGGCACACCTAAGTAGGCCTGCCGTCCTGCAAGATTTCCTAGAAAACTAGATACAGGTAGGTGTAACTGGTAATTTTTTCACTCCTGCAGTATGAGATTGTAAATTTGTAGAGATATGTTATGCATTACATTTTACAGTAATTGTATCAATTAGGTTTTGGATGACTAACATAAGTTTGAGTTGACTATAAAGTCCTGGAGTTTGAGTTGACTATAAACAACTAAAACAATTGCAGAAGACTAAATCAAAATTTGCTGCCAAAATGGACAGTTCTCTATTTCTCTATGGCAAGTCATAAGCAACCCCCTGTTTAATTTTGCAGCCAAATTTTATGTTTAATTGCACTGTATTAAAACGCATTCTTTATCAACAAAGATTGACGCAAGTACAAAGAACTCACTTGTAGACTTTTTGTCTTAACCCTCACTATACTAACATCTAGTGGAATTTCCTGGGTACTGCAGCCTAGGAGGACCACATTTCTTTTCCTCCTATATGCATGTCTATTTCCCAACTGTTTTTGCTGGTCCAAAATCTCTCCCTCTATATATCTTCAGTTCGTGATGGTGACAGTGAGTGCCCACCGGATCAAGTATATAATGAGTGTGGAAGTGCCTGTTACTCTCCATGCGGCGAAAGGGACCCAGACCTGATGTGCACCGACCAGTGTGTCCCTGGATGTTTCTGTAAGCCTGGATTCACCTTTATGCAAGGGAGTAATGGGTCCAAATGTGTCCCCTGCAACCTAATCTTTACAGGTGAATTAGAATTTAATTTTTATTTTTTATTTTTTTTGTTCACTTGAGCAACCAGATTGTGTGGCCGATGCAATTTGGGTGCTAAGTTGTAAGCTGTAGCCTGTCTCGTATCCATAAGGGAAACAAGATCACTAAAATATATATATATATATATATAATCTCTATCATTTACAAATGTAGTGCCCCCCCTATTGGTGGGGTCCTATGCTAAAGTTAGTGGGGAATGGGAGAGTTAAGTTACTGCCATTTGGAATTGCCTTGTAACTCGGTCTGCATGTCGGAGGGGGGGGGGGGGTGTTATTACCCCTGAGCGACAGTCGGCGCTAGAGGGGGTTCTGACAGACCCACCTTCTCCCAGCAGCCAATGAGGAGCGGTTGTTTCTCTGGACATGCTGGCGGGAGGGTATATCTGGGGCAGTCGCCTGCGTGAGTTGTGCTATGCGGGGCCCAAGTTCCAGGTGCGGCATCCACCTTCAGGGTGTGCGCATCCATGGGCCCCGCCATCGAGGCCTGCCTGGCTGAGGTTGCATACCCAGCGGAACCTTATTCTGATGCAAAGAGGGGCCCCAGCGGCTTGCTGGTCCCAGATCCTAAGCCGGAAGCTAAAAGATGGGGGGGGGGGCGGGATCGGCTCAGGAGGGCCCCGGAGGGCCCCGGAGGCAGAGGTTGTCTGCGAGGCATGGAAGAACTACCGAGGATCCGGTCACCACGCCATGTAACAGGTACACTTTAGCTGTCAATCGGTGACCTTGAAATTGGAATTACTGGGAGGCTTCATTGGTTCTAACCTTTGACAAACCTAAGAGAAATTCATCAGGCCTGTGGCAGAGACCCCTGTTTCCTCCCAGTGACTTTGTTTAAAAGTGGCCCCTTTGGCTGCCGGGCTCAAATGAATCACCTGTCCGGGGGCACTTTACCCACTCTGGCGAGAGTGGGTGACGTTCAAATTTGACTGCTGAGAGCAGGTTTGCTCTCTCTCTGATATCCAAGGCCTCATACTACAGTTCCCTCTTTGCTCATCAACCTTTCTCTATCGCGTGTCATGTTGTCGGCCGTGTTGGGCCTTGGAATAAAGCATTGAAAACTCAATTGATGTCTGGACACTTGCTCTTTAACCACCTTCACTAATATTATCCCTAGACAAGAATCACTGGTGGTCTAACATGCCGGTCCCAAATGAATCGGCGGCTTTTTTTTTTTTTTTGCGCCAAGCATACGCATGTGTCCTCGGCTTTTGGGGGTTATACCGGGATGATGCCTCATCATCCCGGTACCGTTGTTTAGAGTGATTGGCTATCCAGACATTGCAACCGATGCGGCTAAAAGCCACTTGGTTGTTATGCCAGAGAGTGAAAAAAAACACAATTTAATATTATAAAAAAAAGATTTTTTTTGAAGCGCCCCCACGAGCTTGCGCAACTAAGAAAACGCATACGAAAGTCACGCCCACATGTGAAAACTGTGTTCAAATCGCACATGTGAGGTATCGCTGCAATCGTCGGAGCGAGAGCAATCATTCTAGCACTAAACCTCTGTAACTCTAACCTGGTAACTGTAAAAAGAAAATCGTCGCCTATGGAGATTTCTAGGTACCGTAGTTTGTCGCCATTCCACGGATGCGTGACATGTTTGGTATCTATTTACTCGGCGTAACATCTTTCACATTATGCGAAAAAATTGGTGCTAACTTTTTTTTCCATGAAAGTAAATATTTTTTTTCCCCATAAAGTTGCGTGACAAAAACAAATGGCAACAATCGCCATTTTATTCTCTAGATTCTCTGATTAAAAAATGTTTATGTATGTATGTATGTATGGCTCCACTAGCCCCTAAGTAAATCGGTCCTGTAGCCACACCCCAATATGGTTTGTCACTTCTAAAGTGGAAAAATTGCAACGCCCACCATTTTATTCTCTAGGGCAGTGGTCTTCAAACTGCGGCCCGGGGGCCAGATGTGGCCCTTTACTTGCTTTGATGCGGCCCTTGGGGCACTATTTTCAAACACTAATACCAACAATGGGACATAATTCGACCCACTGACACCAATGATAGTGCACAATTCCTCCCAATGAGAGGAATGGTGGGACACAAATCCTCACAATAACACTAACAATGGGACACAATTTATCCCAATGACACCAGCAATGGGGCTTAATGACACCAATGATGGGGCATGATTCCTCCCACTGACACCAAAGATGGGGCATTGTTTATTCCCACTGATAATCAGGACCTTTTCTACTCCCGATGGCCACAGTCTGGCGCCCCGTTAAGTCTAAAGAACAGTAATCTGGCTCTTTGTTTAGAAAGTTTGGAGACCCCTGCTCTAGGGCACCTGCTTAAAAGTAAATTTGGGGGTTCTGAGGCATTCTAGCAAATTTTTTTTTTACATGCAGGACAAATATCAGAATTGACTTCAGCTGGAAATAGTTGATAAAGAAGCAGTTCGCTGTCCATCAGATTGCTTGGAAGTGGGTATATTAAATAAATAAATATTCCTTAACATCAGTTTAGTGGGAGTAAAAATGACCATAGAGGGTGAATTCTGTGGTCAGAAGGGTGCCCCAGCATTGGTTTCAGTGGAAGCAATAAAATGCCCTCCAGCACTGGGATAAGAGTAATAAACCCCAAACCCTCACTATACTGACATCTAGAGGTATGTCCTGGGTATTGCAGCCTAGGGGTAACTAAATGCTGTCTTCTTCTTCTTCTTCTTCTTCTTCTTCTTCTTCTTCTTCTTCTTCTTCTTCTTCTTCTTCTTCTTCTTCTTCTTCTTCTTCTTCTTCTTCTTCTTCTTCTTCTTCTTCTTCTTCTTCTTCTTCTTCTTCTTCTTCTTCTTCTTCTTCTTCTTCTTCTTCTTCTTCTTCTTCTTCTTCTTCTTCTTCTTCTTCTTCTTCTTCTTCTTCTTCTTCTTCTTCTTCTTCTTCTTCTTCTTCTTCTTCTTCTTCTTCTTCTTCTTCTTCTTCTTCTTCTTCTTCTTCTTCTTCTTCTTCTTCTTCTTCTTCTTCTTCTTCTTCTTCTTCTTCTTCTTCTTCTTCTTCTTCTTCTTCTTCTTCTTCTTCTTCTTCTTCTTCTTCTTCTTCTTCTTCTTCTTCTTCTTCTTCTTCTTCTTCTTCTTCTTCTTCTTCTTCTTCTTCTTCTTCTTCTTCTTCTTCTTCTTCTTCTTCTTCTTCTTCTTCTTCTTCTTCTTCTTCTTCTTCTTCTTCTTCTTCTTCTTCTTCTTCTTCTTCTTCTTCTTCTTCTTCTTCTTCTTCTTCTTCTTCTTCTTCTTCTTCTTCTTCTTCTTCTTCTTCTTCTTCTTCTTCTTCTTCTTCTTCCATTTTTCAGTTCCTGAAACTGAGTGCCCACCGGATCAAGAATATGATGAGTGTAGAAGTGCCTGTTACTCTCCATGCGGCGACGTAGACATGCAGATGTGCACCGACCAATGTATCGCTGGATGTTTCTGTAAGCCTGGATTCACGTTTCTGGACGAGAGTAAGAAGACCGAATGTGTCCCCTGCAACCCAAACCCTACAGGTAAAATAAATAGTATTTGGTTCACTTGAGCAACCCGATGCTGTGATCTGGGTGCTCGGTTGTAAACTGTGGATTGTCTCTTTAAAATAAACCCATGATCTTGCTCCCTTTATGGAGTATATGTGTCTATCTATCTATCGCAACCTGGGGCCCTCCAGCTGTTGAGAAACAATTTCCCATGAGGCATTGCAAGGCTGGCAGTTACATTTACTTCCAGAGGCATGATGGGACTTTTTCGTTCTACAACAGCTAGAGGGAGTGTGTCTGCTCAAGCCATTGAAGCTGGGTGGCCTTCCCAGTGCAGGCAGAGTATATTTATAGTGAGATGGAGGGACTGTGTGTCCCATCCTCCCCAGAAGACGTCGCTGCTGACGAAACGTGTAGGGGCGTGGCTACTCAATATCTGTCTGCGTTAGCCATCAAGCACCAGCTAGTGCTCCCTGTGATACATGATCATTCTGCTGATCCATCCTGCTGTGAAGCTGGTCAGCGAACCCTGTAAGCTTTTAATAACCGCGGATGGTAATTATGGACTACACAATGGGGATTTGTATTTCTTTCCTTGCATTCCATTGGGATTGACTGTGGAGTGATGGCTTTTTTTTTTCTTTGTTTTTCCTTGCTAACCGCCAGTGGCGATGTCTGTAGTGGGCGCTGCACCACCACTGAATAAACATGAATGTATGTTATTGCTGCCGCTGGTCTATTCAGGTGGCTGGACCTTGAGCGCCGACCACCTGAATAACGGCAGCTGGTTGGCTGTGCAGAAGTATATATAAATTTTTCTCCCCCCAGGGTCAGGGGGGCTCTCTTATATGCATGTCTATTTACATTTGTCTTGCTGGCCCAATATAATTTTTTTTTTTTCAGTTCATAAGTGCCCACCGGATCAAGTATATAATGAGTGTGAAAGTGCCTGTTACTCTCCATGTGTCCAAAGGGACCCGGACCTGATGTGCACCCAGCAGTGTATCGCTGGCTGTTTCTGTAAGCCTGGATTCACGTTTCTGGAAGGAAGTAATAATGCCAAATGTGTCCCCTGCAATCCAACCCCTACAGGTGAATTAGAATTTTATTTGGTTCACTTGAGCAACCTGATTTGTATGGTCTGTGTGGCCGATGCGATCTGGGTGCTCGGTTGTAAGCCGTGTGTGTTCTGAGAGGTCATCATATCTGACACGGACAGTGTATTTTTATAGTGGGACCGTGTGTCCCATCCTCCCCAGAAGACGTCACTGCTGACGCAACGTGTACGGACGTGTCCGTCTGCATTGGTCATCTAGTGCTCCCTGCTACACGATCATTCTACTGATCCACCCTGTTGTGAAGCTTGTCGGTGAACCCTGGAAGCTTTCCATAAACTTTGACACTTATTATGGACTTCACAATTGAGATTTGTATTGCTTTCCTGGCATTCCATTGGGATTGACTGTGGCGTGACCATTTTCCTTGCTGACCACCCAGCCTGTGTTCACATCTTACTGTATGCGCTTTTGGTCATTGTAACCTTTGGCCCATCTTTTCTGGTAAGAGGCGTGATGAATATTCCTAGCGGGGGGTGTATCTCTTTACCCCTGAGTTGGAAGAACACATGCTAATGGTCTTTGTTCTCACTATGGACTTCACAATTGAGGGCGTTTGAGAGGGCACGAGGGCGTTTGAGAGGGCACGAGGGCGTTTGAGAGGGCACGAGGGCGTTTGAGAGGGCACGAGGGCGTTTGAGATTTAAGTGTTGGATAAACATCTGCAATTTATTGAATGCTCTTCCATATCGCATTTTTTGCTACTTTATTCAGTTTCATGTTTTTGCGCACTATTGGATCTATAGTGCTGATTTCACACCGATTACTGTAGAAATAAAAGGGCCTTTCCTAGACACTTTATGGCTCAACTCTCACCATACTGACATCTAGAGGAATTTCCTTGGTACTGCAGCCTGGAGGACCAAATATGATTGTGTGTGTGTGTGTGTGTGGGGGGGGGGGGGGGGGTGGGGGGTGGGGGGCGCGCGCGCGCGCGCATCTCCTATATGTATGTCTAGTTCCAAACTTTGTCTTGCTCGCCCAAAATATCACTTTTTATATCATTTTATTATATATATATATATATATATATTTTTTTTTTTTGACATTTTCAGTCCCTGAGTGCCCACTGGATCAAGAATATGATGAGTGTAGGAGTGCCTGTTACTCTCCATGCGGCGAAATTGACCCAGACCAGATGTGCACCGATGAATGTGTCACTGGATGTTTCTGTAAGCATGGATTCCGGTTTCTGGAAGGAAGTAATGAGACCAAATGTGTCCCCTGCAACCCAATCATTACAGGTAAAATACATTTTATTTGGTTCACTTGAGCAGCCTGATTGTATGATCTGGGTGCTCGGTTGTAAGACGTGGACTGTCTCTTTTATCCATAAGGGAGCAAGATCGTGTGTGTGTGGCTGAACACTAGCCCAGGGATAGGCAACCTGGGGCCATCCAGCTGTTAAACTACATTTCCCAGGAGGCATTGCAAGGCTGGCAGTTAAATTTGCTCCCAGAGGCATGATGGGACTTTTTGTTCTGCAACAGCTGGAGGGCCCCGGGTTTTCTACCCCTGCACTAGAGGGAGTATGTCTGCTTGAGCTTTTGAAGCTGGGTGGCCCTCCCAGTGCAGGCAGAATATATTTATAGTGAGATGGAGTGACTGTGTCCCATCCTCCCCAGAAGACGTCACTGCTGACGAAACACTGCTGACGAAACAAGCACCAGCTAGTACACGATCAGCCTGCTGTGAACCCTCTAAGCTTTCAATAAACTTTGCTGCTTATTATGGACTTCCCAATGGAGATTTGTAGTTCTTTCCCGCCATTCCATTGAAATTGACTAAAGCGATGACTATTTTCCATGCTGACCACCCAGTTATTGTATGCGCTTTTGGCCTTTATAACCTTTTGGCCCATCTTTTCTGGTAAGGCATGATGATTCCTATCTGGGGGTGGCTCGCTTTACCCCTAAATTGGAAGAACACATGCTAATGGTCTTTGTTCTCACTATGGACTTTACAATCTCCTTTTTTTTATTATAACATGTGCATTTTATATATGCATGGTGTCTTTTTGCACATTGGATGTTGCCTTCGTCCACAGCTAAGTGTTGGAAGAACACCTGCTAATGGATTGATTGTTCTGTACATGGATTGATAACCGGCTACAAGGGCGGGTTTAGAGGGTGCTGATAAACAGTGTTGCTCACGAATTTTCGTTACGAATATTGCATATTCGAGTATTCGCGAATAAATCGAATATCTGATCTCCATCAACGTCTAAAAGCATTGCTGGTATGATTAGAGACCCTGGGCCGAGTAGCTGAGGCGGCGATCCTTTTATGTTGCCGAATATTTGCAATTGCGAATATTCGTATTACGAATATTCGCGAATACTTTCTCTGCCCTTCTTTTGCATCAGAGTTCTCCTACCACAGTTGTCAGAGGTTAGCAACCTGCCTGCACGACCATGCGCTTGCGCGGACAAGAATTTCGCAATCAATTTCGCATTAGCGAAATTTCGCAACTTATTTTATCAAAAAAAAAAAAATCACGAATATTCTTCTATATATTCGTGAACTATCGCAAAATCGAATATGGCGTATTCCGCTCAACACTACTGGTAAATGGGGAATGGTCAGGGGTGGGTAGTGGGGTCCCCCAGGGTTCTGTGCTGGGACCAATCCTGTTTAAATTGTTCATAAATGACCTGGAAAATGGGATGACCTGGAAAATGGGATAAACGGTGCAATCTCTGTATTTATGGATAATACTAATCAAAGCAATAACTTCTCCACAGGATGTAGAAGCCTTGCAAGAAGATCTGAATGAATGGGGTGGGCAACTGCATGGCAAATGAGGTTCAATGTAGAAAAAGTTAAATAACGGATTTGGGTGGCAAAGATGTATAAGTACTCACTAGGGGGGAATCTAGGATGGAAAAGGACCTGGGGGTCCTAGTAGATGAACTCGGCAATGCCAAGCTGATGCTAACAAGGCAAACAGAATATTGGCGTTGAAAGGGATTAACTCCAGAGATTAAACAATAATTCTCCCGCTCTACAAGACTCTGGTGCGGCCGCACCTGGAGTATGCCATCCAGTTTTGGGCTCCAGTCCTCAGGAAGGATATACTGGAAATTGAGTAAGTACAAATAAGGGCAACAAAGCTAATAAAGGGTCTGGAGGATATTGGTTATGAGGAAAGGTTGTGAGCACTGAACTTGTTCTCTCTGGAGAAGAGACGCTTGAGAGAGGATATGATTTCAATATACAAATGCTGTAATGGTGACCCCACAATAGGGATGAAACTTTTTTTTTTTTTTTTTTTGCAGAGGGGGAGTTTATTAAACACGCGGCCATTAGAGGTTTAACTTTAAACTATATAGAGGGTTCTTTACTGTAAAAGGGGCAAGGATGTGGAATTCCCTTCCACAGGTGTTGGTCTCAGGGGGGCATGTAAGGATATACAATGTAACACTGACATATAATCGCACATACATTGGATGTGTTTGTGTGTGTTGCATTAACTCTTTAATGGCTCAGCCCTCGCCATACTGACATCTAGAGGAAATGGCAGGACAGCCTTGGAGAAACAAGTGTGTGTGTGTGTGTGTGTGTGGGGGGGGGGGGGGGGTTTATGTCCCTGGGGACAGGAAGGCTCTCCTATGTCTATTTCCAAAGTTTGTATTTCTGGTCAAAATATAATTTAATACTTTTTTTATTTTTTGGGATATTTTCAGTTCCTCACGAAGAGTGCCCACCGGATCAAGTGTATAACGAGTGTGGCAGTGCCTGTTACTCTCCATGCGGCATAATGAGCCCAAACCAGATGTGCACCCAGCAGTGTGTCCCTGGATGTTTCTGTAAGCCTGGATTCACGTTTCCGGAGTGGGGTGACAAGACCCGATGTGTCCCCTGCAAGTTTACCCTTAGAGGATAAAGTGCTGACCCCCCCCCCCCCCCAGGAAGTGAAGACAAACTCTGATACTTGTAGTAGTTGCATTAAAAGTGTAAAATTTAGAAAAATAAATATCTAATGTATACATGTGTGGTGTAATTTTTGTTTTTTAATTTGCTATCATGCACATGAAAGTGTCTGTCGTTCAGGAGATATTCCCCTCGCAATTAGCCGCTGCGGCGCATGCGCACAGGGGATTTTCAGCTTATGGCCTGGCAGCCACCAGTCTCATGCGCGGGAGCAGTGGAGGGACAGACTGAAACGGAAAAAAAAACATTGCAGTCGCCACTGTGCACATCAATTGTCGCCAGTTCGACAGCCCCCCCCCCCCCGGGGGGCACTTGCCTTTCTTGGGTCAGCCACCCTCCCTCCACTGTTCCTTGATGTCTTGTGACACTTCAACCAATCAGGTTACTGGTAACCAGACCCGGTGATCCTGATTTGGCTAAGGCGTGTGTGTCGGTGTTAACCAGGGAACAAACATACCCTGTGTGTTCCTCTGGTTAACTATGCAGAGGCAGATTACAGCCCTCAGGCTGTAATCGGTAAGCCTAGCAGACCGCTGGCTCTGATGGACTCTTCCATAGCTGATCAACTGCTGCTATGCAGAAGGCTGGTGCTCGCCAGGGGGGCGACAATCTGAATAGTGGGCAGCACCGGCGACAATACATATTCATGCAATGCATGAATCTATGTATTTAAGTGGCGGTGCAAGAGAGAGGGCGCCTCTCCTGAGCCCACAATTGGCGCACCACCACTGCACGGGAGTAACAACATTGCGGCTCCAGCCACTCAAAGCGCTGGAGCCACGATGCTTGGAAGACACGGCGAGGCAACATGTCGTCGTCTCCCTCGGCGTGGACCAGGTAAGTTACTGATGCCTCGTTCTAAAATGACTATTGCATAATGAGCTAATATGTGGTGCATACTAGCTCATTATGCCTTTTTAGTTTACAGGGTTAAAAAAAAAAAAATGTCAGCCTGTTTACTACCGCTTTAATATCGGCATTCTTGCACTGCATTCCGCTGCATGGCATTAAAGTAGAAAATTCTGTGTCCCTGGTCATTCATTTATGCATATGTGTAGTAAATTTCAAAACACATGTAAGTGAACCAGCTGTATGGGGTTGTTGCAGTGGCAGCTGGTGCTTAAAAGTTTTTTGAGGGGCATGCAAACAAATGAGAAAAAAAATCGTTTGCAGCCTCGCTGTGCCCATCGTTTGCAGCCTCGCTGTGCCCATCGTTTGCAGCCTCGCTGTGCCCATCGTTTGCAGCCTCGCTGTGCCCATCGTTTGCAGCCTCGCTGTGCCCATCGTTTGCAGCCTCGCTGTGCCCCACCCGCCTGGCATTTTTCCACCCCCCCCCCATGTGTCTCTCGGCTAACTATTTAGAAGCAATTTGCAGTATATCAGAGCTGTTGGCTCTGAGACCCTTTCACAGCCAACCAGCTGCCGTTATTCAGATGGCTGGTGCTCGCCAGGGGGCCGGCCATCTGAATAGTGGGCATGGTGCTCGCCAGGGGGCTGGCCATCTGAATAGTGGGCATTGTGCTCGCCAGGGGGCCGGCCATCTGAATAGTGGGCATGGTGCTCGCCAGGGGGCCGGCCATCTGAATAGTGGGCATGGTGCTCGCCAGGGGGCCGGCCATCTGAATAGTGGGCATGGTGCTCGCCAGGGGGCCGGCCATCTGAATAGTGGGCATGGTGCTCGTCAGGGGGCCGGCCATCTGAATAGTGGGCATGGTGCTCGTCAGGGGGCCGGCCATCTGAATAGTGGGCATGGTGCTCGTCAGGGGGCCGGCCATCTGAATAGTGGGCATGGTGCTCGCCAGGGGGCCTGCCATCTGAATAGTGGGCAGCATCGGTGACCATACATAGATTCATGCAATGTCACAATGTATTGTTTTTCAGTGGCGATGCAGGAGCAAGGGGGGGGGGGGGCAGCGCTCCTGTGCCCTCTATGGACGCACCGCCACTGGGTTGTTGAATGCGTTCTTCTGTGCAGGATCTTTCTGTAAAATGTACTTTGTTATGCATGCATGAGTCAATCTTTCTATTGCAAAATCTGTGTGTTTGTTCTGTATCCGTTAGGGAGATTTCCTGTCCTTCAGGTTCAGTAGGAAGTGAAATACTTTCCCAATGTCAGAGGATTTCCTTATTGGCCAATGGCCACCTCTGTTCCGGAGGCAGCTAACAATTTCTGATGTACCCTTTAACCCCTTGCTGACCGCTGCACGCCGTTATGCGGCGGCAGTGTTGGGGCAAATGGGCCCTCAAAATAACTCAACACACAGCCATTAGAGTATAAACTGCTGGCAACAGAAGTGAGTACACCCCCCCCCCCCCCAAGTGAAAAAAGTCCAAATTGGGCCCAAAGTGTCAATATTTTGTGTGGCCTCTATTTTCCACCACTACCTTAACTAGGGTTGCTACCTGTTGGGGATTTACCTGGGCAGTTTGGAATCATGTGTCCGGGTTTCAGACTGTCTGAGACTTGGACACATTATTCAGACTAAGTCTCCCCCTTCTCTCTCCTGCCTCTAAGTAAGTAAGCTAAATCGGGGTTCTCAGCATCCCTTATGTTAGAGTCCCCAGAGTTCTTCCTTACATCAGAGTCCACAAAGTCCCCCTTACAGTAAAAGGGTGGACTCTGATGTAAAGGGGGGAACTTTTGTGATTCATTTCATATGATTAGAAATGTTGTTTAATAGCGAAATCTATGCGAACTATGACAAATTGCTGTGTGACGCTGAAGTGTTCGGGTTTGACTTGAAGAAAAGGTGGCAACTCCTCTTGGACATGGAGGTCGCCAGAGCTTCACAGGTTGGAACTGGAGTCCTCTTCCCCTCCATGATGACATCACAGAGCTGGTGGATGTTAGAGACCTTGCGCTCCTACACCTTCCGTTTGAGGAGCCCCACAGATGTTCAATAGGGTTTAGGTCTGGAGACCTGCTTGGCCAGTCCATCACCTTTACCCTCAGCTTCTTTAGCAAGGCAGTGGTCCTCTTGGAGGTGTGTATATGAAGATTGGAGTAAACTGTTAGCGCAAACACTGGTATAGATGGACACCTAAACAGGTGAAAATTTGAATATGGTGCAAAAGTTCATTTATTTCACTAATGCAACTTAAAAGGTGAAACTAATATGAGAGAGACGCATTACACGCAAAGCAAGATGGTTCAAGCCGTGATTTGACATCATTGTGATGATTATGGCTTCCAGCTCATGAACAGTCACCGTTAAATAGTCCACATAGTGGTCAAATAACCAATCCTAAAAAGGGGGGAGGTGGAGAGATGATGGGCGGCAGCTATCCTCAGAGAAAGCCAACTCGTGGGGGAAACCTCTGGGCCCCTTACTAAAATAAAAAAGGGGGGGGGTAGCCATCCGGGGACCTATGGGCCCTTTAATAAAAAAATAATAATGTATAAAAAAAAAAAAATTACAATTTTTTTTTTATAAAAAAAAATAAAAAAGGGGGTTTGCCACCTGGGGACCTCTGGGCCCTTTAATACAAATAAAAACAAAAATATATATATAAAAAAATAAATAAAAAAAAATTAAAGAAAAAAAAAAGGGGGGCGGGGGTTGCCACCTGGGGACCTCTGGGCCCTTTAATAAAAAAAAAACAAAAAAATATATATAATTAAAATATATATAAAAAATTGGGGTTTGCCATCCAAGGCCCTGGGGACCCCTGTGCCCTTTAATAAAAATACAAAAAACACAAAACATAAAAAAAAAAAAGTATATATATTTTTAAGTAAAAATAAAACGGAACAAAGGGGGGTTGCCACCTGGGGACCTCTGGGGCCTTTAATAATAATAATATATATATATATATATATATATATATATATATTAAAATATATATAAAAAAGGGGGGTTTGCCATCCAAGGCTCTGAGGACCTCTGTGCCCTTTAATAAAAAAATATATATAAAAAAAATTATAATTTTTTTTTTTTTATAAATAAAAAAAGGGGGTTGCCATCTGGTGACCTCTGTGCCCTTTAATAAAAATAAAAAACAAAACAAAAATATATATAAATAAAAATTATAATTTTTTTTTATAAATAAAAAAATAATAAAGGGGGGTTGCCATCTGGAGACCTCTGTGCCCTTTATATAGATATATATATGTGGGTTTGCCATCCAAGGCCCCGGGGACCTCTGGGCCCTTTAATTATATATGAAAACTTTTTTTTTTTAATAACAAAAAAATAATAAAAAGGGGGTTGTCATCCGGGGCCCTGGGGATCTCCGGGCCCCTTACAGGTGTACTGCCTGTACCCCCCTGATGGCGGCCCTGTTTCTCGCTCCATAGAGGTCCGCCTAAAAAAACACCTGAACTGTGTCCGCCTGTGTAAAAGGGGCCTTAAACATTTTTCAACTAATTTGGGTAATTGGCAACAGGTCAGTAATGTGACTGGGTATAAATACTGCATAATGACCACTAGGTGGAGCTGCCAATCAAAGGAAATCGGCCTATTAAAGCAAAAATATGGCCAGAATTTCTTTATGCCGGAGAGCTGTAAAGCTAGGATAGAGTTAAGAATGGAAGAAGCAAGTCAGCTGAATTTCTAATTACTACAAGGATAAGGAAGAGCCCAATTAAATGGAATTGAGACATCCAGCCTATTCATTAGAGAGCTGAGTGTTCTGTGCCCTGGGCTTCCTTATTGGCACTTTATATCTGAACTCTGATGCCAAAGTAAATATTAAGTGTTACATTCATGCAAATCCTACAAGCAGAGAACTGGGAACTAATTACTGTGCAGCACCCAACTCCTGTATGGTGACACCTCCTCCCCTCATCCTATATAATAGAGAACCCGGCCATACCTGATACAGGACCCGCCGGCGCCGACTACTACACCACACAGGTCAGTGTCACAGCCAGATATTTCATTATATTCTAACTCATAACTTCACTCATCAACTTATTATTTCTGAGATTATATGTATTTAAATGTTATTTTACAGCATTATTTGTATCATATTATTATTATTATTATTTTTTTTTTAAGCTTTAACATGTTTTTGCATTTTTTTTCCCCCCAATGGCAAAAGTCACTTTAAAAATCTGCATATTTAATTTAAAGGATCAATAAAGGATTTTTTTTTTTTTTTTTAGCTAAATAGCTTCCTTTACCTTACAGCAGTCCTGGTTTCATGTCCTCATTCTTTTTTTGCTTTGAAGTTGCTGTAATTCTGCTCTGATCTCCACACTTCCTGCTTGTCTGGCTCCTTATGAAAAATCTCATGGCAGCTTTTCACTGTGCTCCAAGCTGTCATTACTGTGTGTCTAAAACTCCTCAGAACCAAACAGATTCATTTTAAAAACAAAACACTGCCCTGGATTTGTTTGTTCTGTGTGTCTCTTTACTTCACAGAAACATGAAATCAGTTTAAGCCCTGGTTCACACTGGGCTGCGGGAGTGAAATCGCGCGATTTCAGCTGATTTTGCACGATTTCACTCCCTCTGGCAGTCCCGATTTCAGCGCGATTTAGGAGACATTTGTGCAGAGTTCTGCACAGATGTCAATGTAAATCGCGTCCTGAAATCGCAAAAAGTACTACAGGAACTACTTTTTGAAATCGGTGCAGCGCCGCAGATGCGGTGTCGCACCGATTAGGACGGTGTCATTGCCGGCAATTGCCGCCGATTTGAGATGCGATTTCACATGTGAAATCGCACCTCAAATCGAACCAAATCGTACCCAGTGTGAACCTGGGCTCAAAATGAAACTTAACTGCAGGCACATTATATGATTGATTTTTATCTGTTTTTAATCATTTTTAAAAGGAATCCGTTAACTTTTATGTCTCTATACCTTGTAAACAGTCATTTCAGCAAAAAAATGTTTTTCCTTTAGTGACCCTTTGTTTAAGACTGTGCCCAGGGCCGGCCTTAGGTGTTTAGGCGCCCTGTGCAAGCTAATCCTGTGGTGCCCCCCCCCCCATCTTCACCCCTCACCCCCTGGTCACCTAAACATACACAAAGAGGCTGCCCTCCTAATCCCATACCTTCCAACATTTTAAAATTTCCCTGAGGGACATTTTTGTTGAGGGGGGGGGTGCCACGGATCGGAGTTGTTGAGCAGGGGGGGATCAGTTGTTGGGCGGGGGGTGCCGCGGATCGCGGGGGGTTCTGCGAATCGTGTGTGGGGGGGGGGGTTCGCGAATTGCGGGACTTCAGCACTGATCGCGGGACTTCAGCATGAAATCCGGGACGGTTGGGAGGTATGCTAGTCCACCTAGTGGTACCGCCGGCCCTGCTACCACTCACATTCTGCAAGCTGTGATTCTCTCTCTCTCTCTCTCTCTCTCTCTCTCTCTCTCTCTCTCTCTCTCTCTCTCTCTCTCTCTCTCTCGACCGAATTTGGTTGGTTGCTGATTGGTCGGTAAGTTTGAGCCTGGATATTCCGTGTCTTTGTAGGACGGTGCCATTGCCGGCAATTGCTGCCGTTTTGGCATGCCATATCGCACCAGTGTGAACCAGGGCTAAAGTGGAGATATACACGATATTACCAAAAGTATTGGGACACCGGCCTTTACACGCAGCTGAACTTTAATGCCATCAAAGTCTTAGTCCGTAGAGTTCAATATTGAGTTGGTCCCGCCCTTAAAAGCTATAACAGCATCAAGTCTTCTGGGAAGGCCGTCCACAAGGTTTAGGTCTATGGGAATGTTTGACCATTTTTCCAGAAGGAAGGCACTGATGTTGGACAAGAAGGCCTGGCTCGCAGTCTCCGCTCGAATTCATCCCAGATGTGTTCTGTGGGGTTGAGGTCGGCAATCTGTGCAGGCCAGTCAAGTTCCTCCACCCTAAACTGCCATTTTTCGTCGCTGATGCTCAGACTAATAAAGAGTAACCTAATTAGGGTATGATGGATTATTTAATGCCATTGCTGCATTTTCATTGTGTAATGTATTTAAAAGTGAAGAAATCGGGAGAACTCCCCATATTATATGTGCAGCACACAATGTACACATAGTATTGACACACAATGGTGACATGGTATTGGCACACAATGGTGACATGGTATTGAATCCCTCAAGAGATTTTATAAATCACAATCTATAATGATAGAAAACATACCATATATACTCGAGTATAAGCCCCTTCGGCTTATATTCAAGTCACCTATTTGCTCCTAATTTCTTGGATTTGGGGACCAGGTACTTGGCACACATGTAGCCCCCTCTACCTTTACAAGTGTGCAAAGTTTGTTGCCCGGGGGACCTACGGCCGGGGAGCATTGTTTTTTCAAATCTGGGCGCCCCTTCCATAGACTCCCATGTTAAATGGTAATTTCTCTGGTGAATTTGGGGACCCGGTACCAGCCGGTCGTAAGTCTTCTGGACCCTGAACTTGGCACACATGTAGCCCCATTTCTCCTCTACAAGTGAGAAAAGTCTGTTGTCTGGGGGACCTACGGCCGGGGAGCATCGATTTTTCAAATCTGGGAACCCCTTCCATAGACTCCCATGTTAAACAGTAATTTCTCTGGTGATTTTGGGACCTTGTACCGGCCGGTCGTAAGTCTCCTGGACCCGGAACTTGGCACACATGTTGCCCCATGTCTCCTCTACAAGTGTACAACGTTTGTTGTCTGGGGGACCTACGGCTGGGGAGCACCGATTTATCAAATCTGTGAACCCCTTCCATAGACTCCCATGTTAAACTGTAACTTCTCTGGTAAATTTGGGGAGCCTATACTGGCCGATCGAAGGTCCTCTGGACCCGGATCTTGGCACACATGTAGCCCCATTCTTCTCCACATGTGTGCAAAGTTTGTTGTCTGAGGGAACCTACGGCCGGGTAGCACCGATTTTTCAAATCTGGGAACCCCTTCCATAGACTCCAATGTTAAACAGTAATTTCTCCTGTGATTTTGGGGACCCGGTACCGGCAAGTCGTAAGTCCTCTGGACCCGGATCTTGGCACACAAGTAGCCCCTTTTCTCCTCTACAAGTGTGCAAAGTTTGTTGCCTGGGAAACCTATGGCCAGGGAGCACGGATTTTTCAAACCTGGGAACCCCCTCCATAGACTCTAATGTTAAACAGTAATTTCCCCGGTGAGTTTGGGGACCCAGTACCGGCCGGTCGTAGGTCCTCTGGACCCGGATCTTGGCACACATGTAGCCCCATTTCTTCTCTACACATATGCAAAGCTTGTTGTCTGGGGAATCTACGGCTACGGAGCAACGATTTTTCAAACCTGGGCACCCCTTCCATAGATGCCCATGTTAAACAGTAATTTCTCCGGTGATTTTGGGGACTCGGTACCGGCCGTTCATAGGTCATCTGGATCCGGATCTTGGCACACATGTAGCCCTATTTCTCCTCTATAAGTGAGCTAAGTTTGTTGTCTGGGGCACCTACGGCTGGGGAACACCGATTTGTCAAATCTGGGAACCCCTTCCATAGACTCTAATGTTAAACGGTAATTTCCCCGGTAATTTTGGGGACCCGGTACCGGCCGGTCATAAGACCTCTGGAGCAGCAGACTGGATCTGGTTAGCAGACCAGAACCTGGAACAAGCTGGATCAGCAGATAGGTGCAGCAGACTGGAACTGTTGTGTCAAGCAAGCCGGGTCGGTTATCAGACGGACGGTAGAAAGGCCCAGAGGAGCAGGCAGTAGAGAAGTCAGACAGGCCGGGGTCAGATGCAGGCGGATGGCAGGAATGGTCAGGAGGAAGCCGGGTTAGAACTGGAACAGGATTCAGGATTCAAGAACAGACGTAACATCAAAGTCCCAGTGTGTCAGTCTGGTTTAAATAGCCCGCCTGGTGTTAGTGGGCGGGCGTGCGCATGCGCATACGCATTAGCACTGCGATCGCGCACCAGTAAGTTCAGAACGCCTTTAACTGGCAGGAACTTCCTGACATAAGCATAATGCTAACGCCCACTCACAATTTTAGATGCACAGAGGTATAAATCGTCCATAGTTACTGTAACGGAACCCCAAAATGGGACAGGGGTTAAAGCCGTTTAAGATATTCCATTCCCGAACACATAACACAGCTACGACACCCCACAGTCAGGCAAACGAACCCCAATAACGAGACGCACAGCTCTGTTTGAGGTTCAACAGGAATGACCCTTTATTGAGAAATACAGGCTCTTTATATACAGTTTAGGATACTGCAGTAACCAAATGAACAATGACCCAACTCCACCCACAACATCACACAATGGCTCCTAACAAGCCCCGATACACATCTTTTAGTAGACATCCTGACCTAATTTACATGAGCTAATTAACTACAGCTGATGACTCATACACATGACCTTTAGGCCACCTGCTAACTTACAATACACATTACCATCAATAGACCTTCACACAATACAGGGTCAATTAGCACAAGCCACAATGAAAGATCCTAGGAAGCCATCCTAGATTCATTTACATCACATAACACAGGTAGGCTGCAGTCCAAGACATATTCTGCATGTCCATTATTTACTGTCTCACTCTGTGCCCAAAAGTGACTCCCGTTATAATTACAAATGCAGGTGCTCATTCCCTATCCACCAGGGGGTAGACGTGATCACCAGGAACTACCCCATGTACACACAAAGGACTGCCCATAAGCAATAGTATGAAGCACTAATGCAGCTTATTCAGGGTTCAAACTGGCAGTGAAAAGCAGTGGCGGCCGGTGCTCAAAATTTTTGGGGGGCGCGAACAAAAAAAAAAAAAACAATTGCAGACTCACTGTGCCATCAAACACAGCCACTGTGCCATCAATTGTCACCACTGTGCCATGCCATCAAACGCAGCCACTGTGCCATCAATTGTCACCACTGTACCATCAAACGCAGCCACTGTGCCATCAATTGTCACCACTGTGCCATGCCATCAAAACGCAGCCACTGTGCAATGCTATCAAAATGCAGCCACTGTGTCATGCCATCAAACGAAGCCACTGTGCCATGCCATCAAACGCAACCGCCGTGCCATCAATTGTCACCACTGTGCAATGCCATTAAAATGCAGCCACTGTGCCATGCCATCAAAGCGCAACCACTGTGCCATGCCATCAAAGCGCAACCACTGTGCCATGCCATCAAATGCAGTCACTGTGCCATGCCATCAAACGCAGCCACTGTGCCATCAATCGTCACCACTATGCCATGCCATCAAACAGCCACTGTGCCATCAATTGTCACCACTGTGCCATCAATTGTCACCACTGTGCCATCAATTGCCACCACTATGCCATGCCATTAATTGTCACCACTGTGCCATCAATTTTCACCACTGTGCCATCAATTTTCACCACTGTGCCCCGCAATTGTCGCCGCTGTGCCCCTGCAATTGTCGCCGCTGTGCCCCGCAATTGTCGCCGATGTGCCCCGCAATTGTCGCCGCTGTGCCCCTGCAATTGTCGCCGCTGTGCCCGCAATTGTTGCCACTGTGACCTGCAATTGTAGCCAACGTGCCCAGTAAAATGCCCCCCCCCCCCCGGCACTTACTTTTCTGGCTTCTACCGTCCCTCGATGTCCCTCGTCCCACCCTCGATGACACTCAGCCAATCAGGTTACTGATTGGCTGAGACGCCTGTCAGTCTTATCCAAGGAACGCAGCGCCGATACGTCCCAAAGGATAAGCTTCAGGAAGCCGACTACAGCCTCACGGCTGTACTAGGAGGGCCGCTGGGCTCTGATAGGCACTTCCACACAGCCAGCCAGCTGCCGCTATTCAGCTGACGGGCGCTCAACATCCGGCCAGCTGAACAGTGGGCGGCAGCGGCGAAAATATACAGATTCATACAAAGCACGGATCTGTATATTTTAGTGGCTGTGAGAGAGCGAAAGGGGGCGGCGCTCCGGCGTCCCTATAGACGCACCGCTCCTGGTGAGACGACAACTTATCCCCTACCCGCCACCTGTCTACCACCCTCCACCGTGGGTCACCTTTTAGAGGGGTGGCGAGTACCCGTCTGAATGAGCCCTGAGTGGTAAAAAGTGGAGATGTTGCTGCACATTGAGACATGTTGGGAATTTATTCATGGATCTTCAATAGATGATGAGAGAAGTTGGATTAGTACAAGGAGAAGGAAGAACCCAATTAAAAGACATTGAGACGCCGTAGTGTGCCAACCTACCAATTACCGGTGCCCGGTGTTTCCTCATCGATGTTTATTATCTGGGGTTCTGACATCTAAGTTATTATCTTTCAACACTGAAAATCACAAATACAAGCAGAGAACTCAGAATGAATTTCTGTGCCACACCCACTTCCTATATAATCTCCACCCACCTCCTATATAATCTCCACCCACCTCCTATATAATCTCCGCCCCTTAGCCTATATAAGACTGAACCCGACCATACTTGCTACAGGACCCGTCGACTACTACTACACCACACAGGTCAGTGTCACAGCCAGATATTCTGAGGTTTCCACTCCTTACCAGGGCCGTCTTGATAGCACCATGGGCCCCTGGGCAAAGTAATGCTCTGGGGCCCCTGCAATGATGACAGTGCAGGTAAACAGACCTCAAGTAGGTAGGAGGCAGACTGCCCCCCCCCTGTGTATCTATCACTCTCTGTGCCATCATGGGGCCCCCAATTTTGGGGCAGCGTGGGCTCAAGGACCAGCTGCTTTGGGGAAAGTGTAGGGGCCCCTCATGCAGCTGGGGCCCCTGGGAAGTGCCCAGGTGTGCCCTCTCATTAAGACAGCCCTGCTTCTTACCAGAGGCTTTAAACACCAACTTATATTTCTGATATACACTATGTTGTCAAAAGTATTGGGACGCCTGCCTTTACTCGCAGGCATCCCAGTCTTAGTCCGTAGGGTTCAATATGGAGTTGGCCCCGCCCCTTTGCAGCTATAACAGCTCCAACTCTTCTGGGAAGGCCGTCCACAAGGTTTAGGAGTGGCTATGGGAATGTTTGATCGTTCTTCCAGAAGCACATTTGTGAGGTCAGGCACTGATGTTGGGCGAGAAGGTCTGGCTCTCAGTCACTCTCATAGGCGTGCGCCAGGTGTGCTCAGGCACACCCTAATCACCCTGTGCAGCACAGATTCCCTCTACTGCCCTCTCCCCCCCCCCCCCCCCCCCCCTCACAGCCCTGTCAGCTTCCCTCCTCTACTCTTCCTCCGGATGTTTTAGGATTAATGGGGGAAGGGGCCAGTAAATATGTCACTTACCGGCCCCTTCCCTTTCTGAATGAACATCGTGAGTGATTGGTAGTATACGTTTGAGCTTTGGGGGGCACACCCTAATGTAATAGGCTGCACACACCTATGGTCACTCTAATATATCCAGGGTTGTCTTAATGAGAGGACACACTTAGGCACTGCCAGGGGCCCCAGCTTCATGGGGGGCCCTTGTACTTTCCCAAAAGCAGCTGGTCCTTAAACCCACGCTGCCCCAAAATTGGGGGACCCATGATGGCACATGGGGGCCCATGATGGCACTGAGAGTGATAGATACACAGGGGAGGCAGTCTGCCTCCTACCTACTTGATGTCTGTTTACCTGCACTGCCGTCATTGTAGGGGCCCCAGAGCTTTACTTTGCCCAGGGGCCCATGATGCTATTAAGACTGCCCTGAATACATCCCAAAGGTGTTCTATCAGGTTGAGGTTCAGGCCAGTCAAGTTCCTCCACCCCAAACTCGCTCATTAACACTATATTGCCAAAAGTATTGGGCCATCCCTCCAAATCATTTGGTAGAGGGGGGGATTATGGCGTGGGGGAGGGGGGATTATGGCGTGGGGGAGGGGCGATTATGGTGTGGAGGAGGGGGGATTATGGTGGGGGGGTTGTTTTTCAGGGGTTGGGTTGGCCCCTTAGTTCCGATGAAGGGAACTTTTAAGGTGTCGGCATACCAAGACATTTTGGACAATTTCATGCTCCCAACTTTGTGGGAGGAGTTTGGGGGACGGCCCCCCTTCCTGTTCCAACGTGACTGTGCACCAGTGCACAAAGCAAGGTCCATACAGACATGGAGGAGCGAGTTTGGGGTGGAGGAACTTGAGTGGCCTGCACAGTCCTGACCTCAACCTGATAGAACACCTTTGGGATGAATTAGAGTGGAGACTACGAGCCAGGCCTTCTCATCCAACATCAGTGCCTGACTTTACAGCTTTGTTTGTATCGTAATATGAGGTTTTTTTTTTTTTTTTTTGCTTGTTTAGAAACTTGTTCTGTATATTGGGAAATATTGTATGTCACATACCATTACAAAATATAAACATCCATATTTACATAAATAGTATCATTTTTGTAGGTATAAGTGCTGATAAGTTTACAATGGTATAATAAACACAGATCAGCATGTTTTGTTCTGTAACATGTTCTTCCAATAACACAAAATAAAAAAATGGAAATTGAAAAAAAAATTAAAAAAATTTAAAGAGACGTTTGCCCCCCCCCCCCCCCCCCCAATGCAATTTTGCTCTCCACCTGCTCTGAGAGATGCAATAAATATCAGCTAGACTTAAAATCAGTTTACTGTATCCGATCAGTCAGTGATTGTGATTGGTTGCCAGAGGTTACAGCATATCATTACCACTTACTGACTGGTTGCTAGAGGTTACAGCACACATTACGGCTCACTGATTGGTTGCTAGAGGTTACACCACATGATTTATTCTTGTTGATTTGTTGCTAGAGATTACTGTACAGTAATACTGCTCACTGATCGGTTGCTAGAGGTTACAGCACATCATCTCTTCACTGCAGAAGGACATGATATACATATAAATTTGCCGCCTTTATTTACATATAAATGTAGCTCTTTACATATGAATTCTCCTATTATTTACATATGAATGACGGTTATTTACATGTAAACACAGGGTCTGCAGGTGAGTCATCTGCACACAACAATAGGGCAGAGCTGGGCAGCATTAGTAGCAGCACTTCACACTGAGATATCGGGACACAGCACAAGACTAAAACGACTTCAAGGGAATTTAAACTGGGACAGTTGGCAAGTATGAGGCAGCTGCTTTGGGCCCCACAACAATGACAGGGCCCAGGGCAGCTTCCCCTTTTGCCCTGCCTTAAAGGGTTGTAGAGGTGATTTTTATTTTTTTTTCCCCTAAATATCTTCCTTTACCTTAGTGCAGTCCTCCTTCACTTACCTCATCCTTCCATTTTGCTTTTAAATGTCCTTATTTCTTCTGAGAAATCCTCACTTCCTGTTCTTCTCTCTGTAACTCCACACAGTAATGGAAGGCTTTCTCCCTGGTGTGGAGTGTCGTGCTCGCCCCCTCCCTTGGACTACAGAAGAGTCAGGACGCCCACTAACACACGGCTCCTTTCTCTATCTGCAACGTAGAGAGCGTCCTGACTCTCCTGTAGTCCAGGGGAGGGGGCAAGCCTGACACTCCGTAGAGTAGGAAATTCATATATAAGCCCAGTTTATTGAAAGAATATGAATACAGTCATGTTTTTTTATTATTGTAATATTATAGATGTGTTTATATTTCTGTGTCTCATCTGTAGCGCTCGTCCTTTCTCTTTGTTTCAGGACACTGATAAAGTCTTGGTGATCATGGGACCCTCCTCTGCATTCCTTCTGGCCCTAATTGGTGAGTAGAAATCATTTATATTATTTAGGCCGGGTTCACACGGGTGCAACGTGACACCAGTACTACTTTGGATCCGGCTTTGCCCTGCGACGTGAGGCACTGTGTTTCTAAATAAAATAAAATAAAAACCGTCATTCCCCCCCTCCAAGAGAATACCAGGCCCTTGGGTCCGGTATGAATTTTAAAGGGAAACCCCCATGCCGAAAAAACAGCGTGGTGTTCCCACCAAAATCCATACCAGACCCCCGGCCGGTCAGGAAAGAGGGTGGGGACGAGCGAGTACCCCCCCCCCCCATCTCCTGAACCGTACCAGGCCGAATGCCCTCAACATGGGGAGGTGGGTGCTCTGGGGCCCTGCGGCTCCCCTCCCCAAGGCACCCTGTCTCCATGTTGATGAGGACAGGGGCCTCTTCCCGACAACCCTGGCCGTTGGTTGTCTGGGTCTGCGGGCGGGGGGCTTATCGAAATCCAGGAGCCCCCCAGATCCCACCCTATGTGAATGGGTAGGGGGTAAAGACCCCCCTCTCCTTATGGCGTTAATGCCAGTGGTAGTAATAAAAGGATACCCTCCTCTGGCATCGGGGTCAGTTGAAAAAATATAAGCCCCCTCCCCCTTTTTCCACAGCATTGGGGTCAAGGAAAGTAAAATAATACTCTGCCCCCTGGCATTGGGGGTCAGAGGGATTACTTTGCACAGAGGCCCCCCCACCGACACCCAGGGCTGGCCTGGGACAAAAATTTGGCCCTGGACTTCATCCAGACTGGCCCACTTTGACAGGTCTCTCCCATGGCGGCCGGACAAAGAATATGTTTTTTAGTTACACGAATAAATAAAAATATTATTTAATTGATTAATACATCTTTTTTTTTTCAGGTGTCACCTTCATACAAACACATGGTGTACAAGGTACGCATACAAATGAAAATCTTTCTATAGAAGGAGGACGGTGGTGTAACCCAGGGGCGGACATACCATGGTACAGACTGTGCAGCTGTACAAGGGCTCTCTGTGACTTTGGGGGCCCATTTATTCCCTAGGTGGGTGGGGGCTCACTGCTGTAATTCAGATGGGGGGGGGGGGCGGACACCTGGAAGCGGCGACAATAGATATATTTATGCAATGCATGAATACTGTATATCTATTGTTGAGGGACGGGTGCAGGAGAGAGGGGGCGGTGCCCCTGCACCCACTATGGATGCACCGGCACTGCCCTGAGCTCTTCCAATCTTCTCATTCAGTATCTTCCTCTAACGTCACCCCCGCTTCTCTGCTGGGTCCCTAGCTTGGCACTCACTGGTACTCCTGAAGCGTCACCCTGATGGCCTACTCGGTCCCTGGCTTGGCACACAAGGCTGTTCTGCAAGCGTCACCTCCTCTGGCTGGGTCCCTGGCTTGGCACCTGCTGAAGTTTCCCAATTCTTTACCGTCCCTGGTTGGTAAGGATACTGCTCCCGTACTTGCTTCAGCTACTCACTGTGGTCTCTGGTAATAAGGCAGTTGGACCCTTGGTGGCGACAGCTTCTCCTAAACATTCAAACATGACAGGTTCTCCAGCCAGGAGGACTGTAAAATCTGGTTGGACTGCAAGCCGCAATCCCAACCCTGCGCTCAGTGGCGGTTGGTGCTCAAAATATTTGGGGGGGCGCAAATGAAAAAAAAAAATTGCAGCCTCACTGTGCCCATCAAATGCAGCCACTGTGCCATCAATTGTCACCACTGTGCCATGCCATCAAACGCAGCCACTGTGCCATCAATTGTCACCACTGTGCCATGCCATCAAATGCAGTCACTGTGCCATGCCATCAAACGCAGCCACTGTGCCATCAATTGATCACCACAGTGCCATGCCATCAAATGCAGTCACTGTGCCATGCCATCAAACGCAGCCACTGTGCCATCAAATGCAGTCACTGTGCCATGCCATCAAACGCAGCCACTGTGCCATCAATTGATCACCACAGTGCCATGCCATCAAATGCAGTCACTGTGCCATGCCATCAAACGCAGCCACTGTGCCATCAAATGCAGTCACTGTGCCATGCCATCAAATGCAGCCACTGTGCCATCAATTGTCACCACTGTGTCCTGCCATCAAACGCAGCCACTGTGCCCTTTAATTGTCGCCACTGTGCCCTTTAATTGTCGCCACTGTGCCCTTTAATTGTCGCCACTGTGCCCTTTAATTGTCGCCACTGTGCCCTTTAATTGTCGCCACTGTGCCCTTTAATTCTCGCCACTGTGCCCATTGATGCCACTGTGCCCATTGTCCCCACTGTGCCCATTGTCACCACTGTGCCCTGTAAAATGCCCCTCCCCGTCTGGCACTTACCTTTCTGGGGGTCAGCCACCCACCTTCCACGTCCCTCGATGACGCTCTAGCCAATCGGGTTACCGGTAACAAGAACCGCTGGCTCTGATAGGCACTTCCACACAGCCATCCAGCTGCCTTATTCAGGTGGCCGGTGCTCACCATCTGGACTTCTGAATAGTCGGCGGCAGCGGCTCTGGCCTAGCAGCCCGGGGCAGTACAACACCCGTCTACCCAGACAGCCGTCCAAGTGGCACAGAACCCGATCACCCTGCTCCACCCAAATAGGCTCTCCCAGCAGGCCAAGGGATTCATGAAAACCCCTGCCCATTGGCTGAGATGCCCCATATAATCCTAATCTATCCTTGCAATGCCCTTGTCTTATCTAATGTTGCCAGGTACCCGGCCACCCAGCGACAGAAAAGAGAAGTGCAGCAATTCCAGAATTAGGATGACCCCCTAGCAATTGGCCAAGGCAACTATCACTTGGTTGACTAAATATTAGGGTGCTACATCACACACACATACACATTTTTTTTTTTTTTTTTTACAAATACATTGCCTATAGACCCTTTTTTGGCTCAATCAATAGCTTAACCCTTAACATACTGACATCTAGAGGACTTTTCTGGGTACTGCAGCCCTGGGATCAGGAAGGCTCTCTTCTATGTGTGTCTATTTCCAAAATTTATCTTGCTGGTCCAAAATATCTTTATCAATATGTTTTATATTGTTTGACATTTTCAGTCCCTGACAGTGAGTGCCCACCGGATCAAGTATATAATGAGTGTGGAAGTGCTTGTTACTCTCCATGTGGCGAAAGGGACCCTGACCTGATGTGCACCGACCAGTGTGTCCCTGGATGTTACTGTAAGCCTGGATTCACGTTTCTGGAAGGGAGTAATAGGAACAAATGTGTCCCCTGCAACCCAACCCCTACAGGTGAATTAGAATTTATTTTATTTGGTTCACTTGAGCAACCCGATTGTATGGTCTGCGTGGCCGATGCAATCTGGGTGCTCGGTTGTAATGCGTGTATTGTCGCTTATCCATAAGGGAGCAAGATCATTTTTTTTTTTATAAATGCATCTCTTATAGGTGCTGTTGATGTGGCTGAACACTAGAGGGAGTGTGTCTGCTCAAGCTTTTAAAGCTGGGCGGCTTTCCAGTGCAGGCAGTGTATATTTATAGTGAGACAGAGGGACGCTGGTGGGGCCCATTCCCACAGAAGACGTCACTGCTGACGAAACGTGTAGGGGCTTGGCTACTCTGGGTGTCCGTCTGCATTAGCGATCGGGCACCAGCTAGTGCCCCCTGCTCTACACTATCAGCTTGCTGATCTACCCTGCTGTGAAGCTGGTCAGTGAACCCTGTAAGCTTTCAATAAACTTTGAGGCTTATTATGGACTACTACACAATGGAGATTTGTATTTCTTTCCTGGCATTCCATTGGGATTGAGTGATGACCATCGTTTTCCTTTCTGACCACCCAGCCTGTGTTAACATCTTATGAGCTTTCGGCCATTATAACTAGTGTTGCTCACGAATATTCGCATTTTGAATATTCGATACGAATATTGCATATTCGAGTATTCGCGAATAACTCTAATATCGCGGTGAATATTCGCTATTTCGAATATTCGTATTTTTTCAAATAAATTTCGCAATTTTTTCTTTTTTTTATAAAATATAGCGAATATTCGTGAAATTTTATCCAAAAATAAAAAAATTGGTGCAATTTCGCAATTTTTTTTTTTTTTTATAAAATATCACGGATATTCGATATTAACAAATATTCGCGAATATTTCGAACGAAATATCGCGAAATCGAATATGGCGTATTCCGCTCATCACTAATTATAACCTTTGGCCCATCTTTTCTGGTAAGAGATGTGATGAATGCGATGGGCACTGGTGAGGCTAAATGCGATGGGCGCTGGTGAGGCTGAATTGTATGGGCGCTGGTGAGGCTGAATTGTATGGGCGCTGGTGAGGCTGAATTGTATGGGCGCTGGTGAGGCTGAATTGTATGGGCGCTGGTGAGGCTGAATTGTATGGGCGCTGGTGAGGCTGAATTGTATGGGCGCTGACGAGGCTGAATTGTATGGGCGCTGGCGAGGCTGAATGCGATGGGCGCTGGCGAGGCTGAATGCGATGGGCGCTGGCGAGGCTGAATGCGATGGGCGCTGGCGAGGCTGAATGCGATGGGCGCTGGCGAGGCTGAATGCGATGGGCGCTGGCGAGGCTGAATGCGATGGGCGCTGGTGAGATTGAATTAATAGGTGCTGGTGAGGCTAAATGTGATGGGCGCTGGTGAGGCTGCATTTGATGGGTGCTTCATTAAAAAGGTGGGGTGTACATGGGCAGGGCAAAGGGGGTGGAGTCAGGGGTGGAGCAAAATTAGGTTTCTCCTAGGGTGTCAAAAATCCTTGCACCAGCCCTGGATCTATGGTGCTGCTTTGACACAAAGATTGATGATTACTACTCTCACAAAAATGTACAAATACAAAGAACTCGCCTATATACAATAAATAGCTCAATCAATGGCTCAACCCTCACTATACTGACATCTAGAGGAAATCACAGAGCAATGCAGCCTGGGGAAATATATATATTTTAATCCGCAGGGGCAGGAAGGCTCCCCTTTATTGTATGTCTATTTCCAAAGTTTATTTTGCTGGTCCAAAATATCATTATTAATAAAAAAATAATATTGTTTGACATTTTCAGTTCCTGAAAGCAAGTGCCCACCGGATCAAGTATATGATGAGTGTAGAAGTGCCTGTTCCTCTCCATGCGGCAAAAGACACCCAGGCCTGATTTGCACCCATCAATGTGTCACTGGATGTTTCTGTAAGCCTGGGTTCACGTTTCTGGAAGGGAGTAACAAGACCAAATGTGTCCCCTGCAAGCCAATCCCTACAGGTGAATTAGAATTTGTCTTATTTGGTTCACTTGAGGAACCTAATTGTATGGTCTGTGTGGCCGATGCGATCTGGGTGCTCGGTTGTAAGGCGTTGCCTCCAATTCATAAGGGAGCAAGATATATACATATTTTTTTATAAATGCATCTCTTATAGGTGCTGTTTATGTGACTGAACACTAGAGGGAGTGTCTGCGCAAGCTTTTAAAGTTTTTTAAGCTGGGCAGCCCTCCCAGTGCAGGCAGAGTATATTTATAGTGAGACAGAGGGACGCTGCATGTGTGGCCCATTCTCCCAGAAGACGTCACTGCTGACAAAACGTGTAGGTGTGTCTACTCTGGGCGTCAATCTGCATTAGCGATCGAGCACCTGGCGAGGCTGAATGCGGTGGGCGCTGGCGAGGCTGAATGCGGTGGGCGCTGGCGAGGCTGAATGCGATGGGCGCTGGCGAGGCTGAATGCGATGGGCGCTGGCGAGGCTGAATGCGATGGGCGCTGGCGAGGCTGAATGCGATGGGCGCTGGCGAGGCTGAATTGGATGGGCGCTGGCGAGGCTGAATTGGATGGGCGCTGGCGAGGCTGAATTGGATGGGCGCTGGCGAGGCTGAATTGGATGGGCGCTGGTGAGGCTGAATGCGATGGGCGAGGCTGAATGCGATGGGCGAGGCTGAATGCGATGGGCGAGGCTGAATGCGATGGGCGAGGCTGAATTGGATGGGCGCCGGCGAGGCTGAATTGGATGGGCGCCGGCGAGGCTGAATTGGATGGGCGCCGGCGAGGCTGAATTGGATGGGCGCCGGCGAGGCTGAATTGGATGGGCGCTGGTGAGGCTGAATGCGATGGGCGCTTCATTAAAAAAGGTGGGGTGTACATGGGCAGGGCAAAGGGGGTGGAGTCAGGGGTGGAGCAAAATGAGGTTTCTCCTAGGGTGTCAAAAATCCTTGCACCAGCCCTGGATCTATGGTGCTGCTTTGACACAAAGATTGATGATTACTACTCTCACAAAAATGTACAAATACAAAAAACTCGCCTATATACAATTAATAGCTCAATCAATGTCTCACCCTCACTATACTGACATCTAGAGGAAATCACAGAGCAATGCAGCCTGGGGAAATATATATATTTTTTAATCCGCAGGGACAGGAAGGCTCCCCTTTATTGTATGTCTATTTCAAATGTTTATTTTGCTGGTCCAAAATATCATTATTAATACATTTTTTTATTGTTTGACATTTTCAGTTCCTGACAGTGAGTGCCCACCGGATCAAGTATATGATAAGTGTAGAAGTGCCTGTTCCTCTCCATGCGGCAAAAGGCGCCCAGACCGGATCTGCACCCATCAATGTGTCACTGGATGTTTCTGTAAGCCTGGATTCACGTTTCTGGAAGGGAGTAACAAGACCAAATGTGTCCCCTGCAAGCCAACCCTTAAGGGATAAAGTGCTGACCCCCCTTCTGGGAACTTGACGATTACAGGAAACTAAGATAAAGACAGACTCTGATAGTTGCATGTGTGTGTGTGTATATATATATATATATATATAAGTATATCTATGTATAGATATATCTTTATATCATAGAAAGATATATATCTATAATTCCTTCTTAGACAATGGTCATGGGAATACGTTTCCGCTCTATTCATGTTCTGAAGGCAGTTACTAATTTCTGATTTACCCTTTAGTTATAATTTAAACTCAAAAGTCAATTACCACTGGAAAATATGTGATCATGTTTCACAATTGTTCTGTATCAATATAAATTGGGCTTTAATCACAAATGGTTCTGTACTGTCAAAAATCAATAAAGTTTTAGCATATACAACATGTTTACATGGTCCTACTATATGTATAAATGTGAGTTAGGAAACTTAGATTGTAAGCTCCTTTGGGGGCAAGGACTGATGTGATTTTATAATATAAAGGTTGCATAAAATGACAGCGTTATATAAGTACCAATAAAAAAAAAAGTGTGTGTATATACACAAAAAAATATATATATTGTTGTGCTGTGACTGAACAGCAGGGGGCGGCATAGATATAGGAAACTTGTAACTAAATATAACAGATACATCTTAATTGCAACTTTGTAACTTTTCATTGATTTTTTTATATTCTAATCTAAACAATCATCTGGTTTCCCCAGGAAGCTGTTTGTGTTCTGTTTAAATCAAATATTTTCACATACACATCTCCATGTCACTTTATATGCCTTATGAAAAATATTTCATAAAATGACAGCACTGTACCACTAAAAAAAGTGCATGTATGTATGTGTGTGTGTGTATATATATATATATTACACATTTTTTTTTTAATATATATTGTTGTACTGTGACTGAACAGCAGGGGGTGGCATAGATACTAGGAAACTTGTAACTAAATGTAACAGATACAAAGATGCAATTAGGCAGATACAGACTGTTGTCATTTTTTTTCTGTTAATAAAATCTAATGTTCTCACTCACCCATCTCCGTGTCACTTTATATTCCTCCATGTCATATAAATCAAATCTTCACTAGGGATAAGCCGAACACCCCCCCCCCCCCCGTACGGTTTTGCACCAGAACCTTCAATTGGACCGAACATTCGTGCAAACTTTTAGAACCCCATTGAAGTCTATGGGACTCGAACGTTCAAATTCAAAAGTGCTAATTTTAAAGGTTAATATGCAAGTTATTGTCAAAAAACAGGTTTGAGAACCCTGGTCTTGCCCCAGGGAACATGTATCAATGGAACTTTTTTTTTTTTTAAATGGTTGCTTTTTCTGGAACAGTGATTTTAACCATTTAAGACCCGGACCAAAATGCAGGTAAAGGACCAGGCCCCTTTTTGCGATTTGGCACTGCGTTGCTTTAACTGACAAGCATGTCACAGATTAGGCGGTCCTTGGGCAGGTTGTATACCTTTTTGGAGGTCTACCAGCCGAGCAGTGGCATTATATGAAATGCGGAAATGCACACAGAGTTTCCTGGCCTGTTTCAGGACATGCTGTAAGCCTTGGTACCTGCCCAAGAACCGCCTCACCACCAAGTTAAAGACATGAGCAAAACAGGGCACATGGGTCAGTTGTCCCTGTCGCAGGGTGGAGAGGAGGTTGGTGCCATTGTTGCAAACCACCATTCCTGGCTTAAGCTGGCGTGGCGTCAACCACCTCTGAGCCTTCCCCGGCAGAGCTGACAGAACCTCTGGCCCCAGTGTGGCTCCTGTCCCCCAAGCACACCAGCTCAAGCACCACATGGCACCTCTGCCTGCGTACCTGCGTAGCCCCTTGAACGCCTATGGAGCACCGCTGGTTCCGAGGACACATCAGCACAAGAAGAGGCCACAAAGGAAGAAGAAGAACAGGGGGTGGAGGAGAAAGGTGTGTCACAACCAGTAGTAGCATTTTGGAGGTGTGTTGGTGGAACAACCTCCAACACTACTGTACCTTGTCCTGCGTCCTTTCCAGCTGCCAGCAGAGTCACCCAATGCACCGTGAAAGATAGGTAATGTCCCTGTCCATGCCTCCTGGACTATGAGTTAGCGGTAATATGCACCTTACCACTGACCGCCCTGTCCAGAGAGGCATGGACATTGCCTTCCACATTCCCATAGAGAGCCGGAATCGCCTTCCTTGAGAAAAAGTGGCGTTTGGGAACTTGCCACTGAGGTACCGCACATTCCACAAACTCACGGAAGGGGGCAGAATCTACCAACTGAAAAGGCAGCAGTTGAAGTGCTAGCAATTTAGCTAAGCTAGCATTCAACCGCTGGGCATGTGGATGGCTCGGAGAGTACTTCTTTTGGCGCTGCAGCAGCTGGGGCAGGGGAAATTGGTACAATCTGCCATCGGTGTACGGATAGTAGATTGCCCGCAAGTACTTGGTTGTGACACACCTAATTTTACACCTTCAGTCCTATCATATCACTGCGATGCCGCAGTGAATTATGGGGCAAACTGTCAATAACGTTCCTATTTAGACGAATGGTTGAACTTACGATGTTTGAGCCGAGCGTGAGTTTGACTCGAACACAAAGCTCATCCCTAGTGGTCACCAGGAGCTACCCCATGTACACACAACAGATCATACAGACTGCCCAAAGCACTTTATTGAGGTTTTTTTTTGTTTTTGTTTTTTACGATACACCTTTTTGTTTGTTCTAATACCCAAAATAAGCCTGGTCAGCGATCCAACTATAATCGTGTCGATATTTCAATATTTGTCCCTCACAGCCAGGATGGTTCCAACGTGTTTCAAATGTTACCTTCCTCAGGGGTGAGGGCTTGACATTGCCCAAAGCAATATTATGAAGCACTAATACAGCTTATTCAGGGTTCAATCAGGCAGTGAGAAGACAACTTATCACCTACCTGCCACTTGTCTACCACCAGGGCCGGATTAACAGAGGGGCTGATGGAGCTGCAGCTCCAGGCCCCTTTCTCAAGATAGGCCCATTTGCCCCAAAAAAAAAAAAAAGTTTTTTTTTTTTTTTTTTTTTAGATCGACTTCAGGGGTTGTAGCTCGATGACCAGAGGTCACAGAAACCCCACATTTGGGGGATAGTCAGTTGAAGACCTACCCCACAACCGGTCAAAATATGGGATGGCTATCATTTATGGTTCCGGAGATACGGGGCTGCTTGCACAGCCTGTCAGAAGCTACATACAGAGCAGCCAGTATAAATACAAGCTGACACACTGCAACAGACTGAGAAAAAAAATCATCATTTGTTTTTTGCTAGAAAATTACTCTATAGTGGTCTTTGCAACTTTTTATGTTGCACGGTATAGAGCTGCACGATTCTGGCTAAAACGACAACTGCAATTTTTTTGCTTAGAAGATAGATGACGATTCTCTCACGATTCGTACGGCATAACATCATCTTTCACATTAAAATGAAAAAAAAAATGGGCCAACTTTACTGATTTGTTTTTATGGTTTTTATTATTCAATGAAGTGGGCAAATGCAGCGTGACATAAAATATTGCAGCAATTGCCATTTTTGTCTCTGCTAAAATATATATATAATGTTTGGCGGATCCAAGTAATTTTCTAGTAAAAAATATTGCTTTTTAACTTAAACAAGTGTTGGACTTTAAGTGGTTACATTTCTTGCATTTACACACAGAAGTTTGATCTAAAAAGGAAGTTGGTTACAATGTTTCATGTTGTTTACAAACTTTGCAGACTGCCCGGATATTTTCTTTACACACAGAAGTGTATCCCTTTGATATAAGAAGAAAGCGTTAGTTACAATGTTTCCTGCTAAGAACTTGGCAGACTGCCCAGATATTTTCTTTTGACAGCTGAAATTCTCTCCACTTGTTATATGAAAGAATCAGCAAACTCTGCATTGGAGATGTTGGGGGGGTTGAATCGAGATCACAATTTTAACGATTAATTGTGCAGCTCTAGCACGGTACTGTATTTGCGCAGCAATTTTTCAAACATGTTTTTTTTGGAAATAAACTGTTTCATACATTAAAAAAACACTAAAGTTAGCACGATTTTTTTTTTTTTTTGGTATCCTAAGCGATACTTTTAAGATTTTTTAGGTTAGATGTTTAGAGTTACAGAGGAAGTCTAGTGCTAGAATTATTGCTCTCGCTCGAATGATCGCGACGTATGTAACCTGTGTGTATCTGGCTCTGATACTAGCCAGTGCCTACCCAGCAACTGACTGGTATCTCTCCCCAGCCTGTCCCCACACACCCTCTCACCTGCTGACCTGTAGATGGGGGAATCACTCCTGTAGTGTTATTGTGTTCTGCCAGTGAGTACAATGATCAGTGTTGCTATCTATAGCTGGCAGCACTAATTGTTTTTGGAAAAACAGGCTGGTTGTACTCAAGTCGATTAATAGATTGACTTGTGTAAAACCAGCTAGCCCATACATAGATCGACTATGGCTGGTCTCTGCATAATTGGTGTCATTTCAATTCATGTATGACCCGCTTAACCACTACGCAGTCCCTAAACATCCTTCCACTCCTATACATTGTGCCCACTGTCATACCCTCCACACTCCTCTCCTGTACATAGTGCCCACTGTCATACCCTCCACACTCCTCTCCTGTACATAGTGCCCACTGTCATACCCTCCACACTCCTCTCCTATATATAGTGCCCACTGTCATACTCTCCACACTCCTCTCCTGTACATAGTGCCCACTATCATACCCTCCACACTCCTCTCCTGTACATACTGCCTGCTGTCATAGACTCCTCTTCTGTACATACTTCCCACTGTCGCACCCTCCACACTCCTCTCCTATACATAGTGCCCACTATCATACCGTCCCCATTGCTCTCTTGTACATACTGCCCACTGTCATACCGTCCACACTTCTCTCCTGTACATACTGCCCCATCATACCCTCCACACTTCTCTCTGGTACATACTACCCTCTGTCATACCCCCACACTCCTCCTGTACATACTGTCATACACTGTCATACTCTTCACACTCCTCTCCTGTACAAACTGCCCACTGTCATACCCTTCACACTCCTCTCCTGTACATAGTACCTGCTGTCATACACTTCTCTCCTGTACATACTGCCCACTGTCATACCCTCCACATTCCTCTCCTGTACATACTGCCCACTGTTATACCCTCCACACTCCTCTCCTATACATAGTGCCCACTATCATACCATCCACACTCCTCTCCTATACATAGTGCCCACTGTCATACCCTCCACACTCCTCTCCTGTACATGGTGCCTGCTGTCATACACTTCTCTCCTGTACATGATGCCCACTGTCATACCCTCCACACTTCTCTCCTGTACATTGTGCCTTTTGCCGTACCCTTTGCACTCCTCTCCTGTACATAGTGCCCAATGTTAGACCCTCCACATTCCTCTCCCTCACCTGCACATACTTCCCACTTATATACCGTCCGTACTCCTCCCCTATGTCGCTTACCCACAAAAACAGTTCTTTAAAATGATACTGAATACCCTCAATGTTACCAGCTCTAGAATGGACACACTTGTTAGTTCAACTAAAGGAAATCTCAGTTCTCATATTTGTTCTGTCCCATTATTAGAACTTATTTAATGTTGTGATTACTACGGTGATGTACAGAGGAACATCGGGGATCTCAGCTACTTTCCTGACATTACTACTTTTTAGAGGCCCTGTGGTAGGTTATGCCACAATGTACAAATATGCACAGCATATTAGCACATTAGGGTACACTTACATTTTCAGACTGGGCCCTCCATTGCTGCGCTGTGATTCCCACACATTTATTTATTATTTATAAAAGGCCCCACCAAAATCCTCAGCACCAGGCCCATGATGTTCTTAATCTGGCCCTGTCTACCACCCTCCACCGTGGGTCACTTTTTAGATGGGGTGGGGAGTACCTGTCTGAATTTTTTTAATGATCCTGTTGCTGCACACCGAGACACACCGAGACATGTTGGGAATTTTCAATGGTGGTGAAAGAAGTGAATCAGCTGATCAGCTGAATTCCAGAGGGCGCACTTTGGATTAGTACAAGGACAAGGAAGAACCCAATTAAAAGACATTGAGACACCGTAGCGTGCCAACCTACCAATTACCAGTGCCCGGTGTTTCCTCATTGATATTTATTATCTGGGGTTCTGACGTCTAAGTTATTATCATGTAAATCTTTCAAAAATGAAAATCCAAAATTCATGCAGAGAACTCGGAATGAATTCCTGTGCCACATTCATACATTCATCTCCTATATAATCTTCACCCCTCATCCTTTATAATGGAGAACCCGACCGTACCTGATACACCAACTACTACTACTACAGGTCACGCCGACTACTACTACACCACACAGGTCAGTGTCACAGCCAGATAGTCCGAGTTTTCCACTCCTTACCAGAGGCTTCACACATCAACTTACATTTCTGATATACACTAAGGCCCGGATTTACAGACATCGGCGCACATTTTTGCCGCCGTAGCGTATCTCTTTTACGCTACGCCGGCGCAGCGCGGAGATGCAAGCATGGAATTCACAAAGCAAATGCTCCCAACTCTGCACCGGTGTAGCGTATATTTCGTAAGGCGTAAGCCAGCGTAAGTGGAAGTAGGTGGAAGTGGGCGTGATCCATGTTAATGAAGCGTGACCCCATGCAAATGATGGGCCGGGTGCCAGACAAGTACTTAAAATTAACTGCGCATGCGTCGAGACGTGGACGTATCCCCCTGCGCATGCTCACAACCACGTCGGAACAACTGCCTAAGATACGCCGGATCACCGTGTACGCCGTGAACGTAACCTACGCCCAGCCAGACCCACATCGACCCATATTCAAATATGGTACAGGAGATTGTCAGAGACTGCAGACAATAGTACAGGAGATGGCCAGAGACTGCAGACATGATATAGGAGATGATATAGGAGATGGTCAGAGACTGCAGACATAGTACAGGAGATGGCCAGAGACTGCAGACATGATATAGGAGATGATATAGGAGATGGTCAGAGACTGCAGACAATAGTACAGGAGATGGCCAGAGCCTGCAGACATGATATAGGAGATGATATAGGAGATGGCCAGAGACTGCAGACATGATATAGGACATGATATAGGAGATGGCCAGAGACTGCAGACATGATATAGGAGATGATATAGGAGATGGTCAGAGACTGCAGACAATAGTACAGGAGATGGCCAGAGACTGCAGACATGATATAGGAGATGATATAGGAGATGGTCAGAGACTGCAGACATGATATAGGAGATGATATAGGAGATGGCCAGAGACTGCAGACATGATATAGGAGATGATATAGGAGATGGTCAGAGACTGCAGACATGATATAGGAGATGATATAGGAGATGGTCAGAGACTGCAGACAATAGTACAGGAGATGGCCAGAGCCTGCAGACATGATATAGGAGATGATATAGGAGATGGCCAGAGACTGCAGACATGATATAGGAGATGATATAGGAGATGGCCAGAGACTGCAGACATGATATAGGAGATGATATAGGAGATGGTCAGAGACTGCAGACAATACTACAGGAGATGGCCAGAGACTGCAGACATGATATAGGAGATGATATAGGAGATGGTCAGAGACTGCAGACATGATATAGGAGATGATATAGGAGATGGCCAGAGACTGCAGACATGATATAGGAGATGATATAGGAGATGGTCAGAGACTGCACACATGATATAGGAGATGATATAGGAGATGGTCAGAGACTGCAGACAATGGTACAGAAGATGGTTCATTAGACTCCTTTCACACTGGAGGGTTTTTTCAGGCACTTTAGCATTAAAATTTGTGCCTGAAAAAAGCCTCACCTGCAATCCCAGTGTGAGAGCCTGGAATGCTTTCACACTGGAGCGGTGCACTTGCAGGACATCCAAAAATTTCCTGCAAGTAGCTTTTTTGAGGCACTTTCGTGTGTGTATAAACATCAGCGCCCCCACCTCTGCACCCTGCACACCCTGCCTAGGATCGGCCCTGTGTAGGGCACAGCCTTGGCCTGGATCTGGCCGGGCTATTAGATGTAGAAGTCTGTGAGTGTGAGCCATCACTTACTGTATAGTGGCAGTGCACTGGTATGGAGCGGGCCCTGTCCCCTTTAAGTTCCCAACTCGAGACCCGGTCCTCTTCTCCCTGACTGTCCCCGCAGGAACAGAGGACCCGATCGCCACCAGTGTCCAGCGATCGGGTCATAGAGAGGAAGAACTGGGAAAGGTGAGTGTAAACAAACCTCTCCACATACTTCCTAGTGTGGCAGTCACTGATCGTCTGTTCCCTGTGTTAGGGAACGACGATCAGTGACGTCACGCGCACAGCCACGCCCCCCCACAGTAAGAACACTCCCTTAGGGCACACTTAACGCCTACAGCGCCCCTCCTGGTTAACCCCTTCACTGCCAGTGTCATTTTTTTATGGTAACAGTGCATATTTATAGCACTGTTCACCGTAAAAATGACAATGGTCCCAAAATAGTGTCAAAAGTGTCCGATGTGTCCGCCATAATGTCGCAGTCACGATAAAAATCGCTGATCGCCGCCATTACTAGAAAAAATTAAATTATTAATAAAAATGCCATAAAACTATCCCCTATTTGGTAGACGCTACAAATTTTGCGCAAACAAACCTATAAACGCTTATTGCGATTTTTATTTTTTCCAAAAATCTGTAGAAAAATACGTATCGGCCTAAACTGAGGAAAAAATATGTTTTTTATACATTTTTTGGGGATATTTATTATAGCAAAAAGTAAAAAATATATATATTTTTTTTCATTGTCGCTCTATTTTTGTTTATAGCGCAAAAAATAAAAACCGCAGAGGTGATCAAATACCACCAAAAGAAAGCTCTATTTGTGGGGAAAAAAAGGACGCAAATTTTTTTTTTTGGGAACCTCGTCGCACGACCGCGCAATTGTCAGTTAAAGCGACGCAGTGCCAAACTGCAAAAAGGGGCCTGGTCCTTTAGCTCCATAATGGTCCGGGTCTTAGGTGGTTAAGGACTGGAGTTGAGAAACACTGCCTATTGGCTTCACGCCGGGAACCCTACTGAGCATGCGTGAGGTTCCGCGCCTCTCTCCTACTGGCTCCCTGTAGTCCCAATGGCCAGTATATTCCTGCCGGATGGTGTGAGGAGTGGAAATTTCACTTTTGGGTGTAATTCCGCTTTTATAACATGACTGGTTATAAATAATGCATTATGGCCACTAGGTGGAGCTGAAGATCAAAAGAAATCAACGTTTTAAGCAAAATACGCCCAGAATTTATTTATGCTGCGAATTTCTTTTTACACAGATTTGTAAAGCAAGGCTGGAAAATAGGAATGGAGGAAGCAGGTCAGCGGAATTTCTGATTAATACAAGGAAAAGGGAAGAGCCCAATTAAATGACATGTACATTTTAGAGTTAATCTTTTCGGTGCCCTGCGCTTCCTCCTTGACATTCTATATTTGGATCTCTGATGTCAACATGATATTAATAATATGTTACAGTCATGAAAATCTCAAATACAGGCAGAGAACACGGAACTAATTACTGTGCCGCACCCATCTCCTGTATGGTGACACCCATCTCCTGTATGGTCACACCTCCTCCCCTCATCCTATATAATCCAGAATCCGGCCATACCTGATACAGGACCCGCCGACTACTACTACACCACACAGGTCAGTGTCACAGCCAGATATTTCGGAATTTTTCTGACTCTCTGTCCCTGGCTTCCAATTATGCTCCTGAGTTGTCACCATAGGCGTGCGCACAGGGTGTGCCAGGTGTGCCCAGCCCCAGGCACACCCTAATCACCCTGTGCAGCACAAATCCCCTCTACTGCCCTAGCTTCTTCTTTTCTCCCTACATCCCTTCTGGCTTCCCTCCTCTCCTGCCAGCTGTGGGGATGCTTTAGAATGAGTGGAGGGAAGAGGCCGGTAAGTATTTAATTTACTGGCCCCTTCCCTTTCCAAATTAAGATCGTGAGTGATCGGTAGAGTGTGTTTGAGTTTTGGGGTGCACACCCTAATGCAATAGGCTGCGCACACCTGTGGTTGTCACCCTGTCACATGGGCTTCTGGTGGAGACCACAAATGGATGTTTCTACCAGGGGCGGACTGACCATTAGGGCTCTCGGGCACTGCCCGAGGGCCCCATGCAACTAGGGGGCCCCACCAGGGTTGCCAGCCTCAGTAAAAATAGGGACAGTATGTAAAAAATCTGTGTTTTTTTTTTTTTTTTTACATCTGTCCCTGAAATGTCCCTTACTGACAGCCTTTTGGTCTAAAAATCCCAAGATTATAGCTGCCCTGCCTCTCCAGTACCTTGTCAGTGTGTGTATGTGTATTCTGCGTGTATGCTTACTGTGTCTGTGTATATTGTGTGTGTATACTGTGTGTGTGTATATTGTGTGTGTATACTGTGTATGTATACTGTGTATGTATACTGTTTATGTATACTGTGTGTGTATACTGTTTATGTGTACTGTGTGTGTATACTGTGTATGTATACTGTGTATGTATATTGTGTGTGTATACTGTGTATGCATACTGTGTGTGTGTATATTGTGTGTGTATACTGTGTGTGTGTATATTGTGTGTGTATACTGTGTATGTATACTGTTTATGTATACTGCGTGTGTATACTGTGTATGTATATTGTGTGTGTGTATACTGTGTATGTATACTGTGTGTGTATACTGTTTATGTATACTGTGTGTGTATACTGTTTATGTGTACTGTGTGTGTATACTGTGTATACTGTGTATGTATATTGTGTGTGTATACTGTGTATGTATACTGTGTGTGTATACTGTTTATGTATACTGTGTGTATACTGTGTATACTGTGTATTTATATTGTGTGTGTATACTGTGTATGTATACTGTGTGTGTATACTGTGTATGTATACTGTGTGTGACGGTAGTCGAACATATCCCCGTCAAGCATTCCCTTCTTCTCTAATAAAATAAATCACCCAATATTCCATGAGTAGGAATATCCCTGGAATCGCCGAATAATCCACACATGAGCCAAGGCTTAATGTTGGATGTAACAGGACACACTTTATTGAAAGTACACAGCACACTTTTATACAGGATTTGGAACATCCCGCCCCCACCAACCGCTTTCTTATTGGTCCTTTTTACAGTCCCATCAGTTTCCCCTCAGGTCCACCTTCCATGCAAATGAGGACTTGAAAATGACACAACAGGGATTGGTCACAACGGTTTGAATAGAAGCCTGTGATGTGTATTCAGACAAAAGCCCCAGGGGGGCAATCAATGTACCGAATAGCCAGCCACAGAACAATGGAACCGTCTGGAGAATTGAGACAGGGCAGAAGTCATTTACACCTGATAATAGAAAGGCTTTAAATAGGGTTATCACACAATGGACAATGAGCATCTCTTATGAGTCTGTTGACCTGGCTGGGGTTCAGAATAAAATCTCCTGTAATACATGAATTAGGATTTCAGTATTTCATGGTCCATGACACTGTGTATGTATACTGTGTATGTATACTGTGGGCCAGATTCAGGAACACTTGCGCTGGAGTATTTGGATATGCGCCGCGTAACTGTGATGATGCGCCGTCGTTTCTATGTGCCCGTACCCACCAAACTAGATGCGCCCAATAACGGGTCATTTGCGACCGGCGGAACGTTCCGACGCCAGAGTATCGTCAGCGCTTATTTTCGCTGGCCGCATCAGTCGCGCCCATTGATTTCCCCTGCAAATATGCAAATGAGGGAGATTTCCCAATTCGCGAACGGATTAGCACCATACGCTGGCTACATGCGCCGCGCGTATCTGGTCCGTCCGGCGCAAAGTTATTTCTACAAAAGGCTGCTTTATCTTTACTCCAGACGGTCACAGGTCAGCAGGAGAGCAGCTACAGCAGCGTTACCGACGATAAGAGCTAGCTGAGCACCCCCACTTGCAAGGACAACACCTCTGTGTGCCAACATGCCAGGGGCACTCGTGGTCCTAGAACTACTGATGGGTCCCCTGGAACCAAGAAGGCGGCCACGTGAGAGGATATACCGCACTCGTATGAACCTCTTTGGCATGGGGGATGAGGAGGTGTATCGCCTATTCAGATTCAGCCCAGATGCAATACTTGAACTAACCACAACCCTGCAGGAGGACATCACCAGCCCAACACACCGATCACAAGCAGTGCAGCCACTGGTGAAGGTACTGGCAACACTTCATTTCCTTGCAAGTGGATCATTCCAGCGTACAAGTGGAGTGGTGGCTGGGATGTCACAATCCTCCATAAGCAGATGTGTGCACCAGGTTGTCCCTGCAATCCTCAGACGCATGTCCAACCAGTTCATCAGACCCACCACTGAGGAGCTGCGGCTGAAGGCAATGACAGATTTCTACAACATTGCCAGATTCCCACGCACTGTGGGGGCCATTGATTGCACACATGTGGCCCTACAGCCCCCCAGTGCCACAGAGCACATATACCGCAATCGGAAGCATTGGCACTCCATCAACGTACAGGTGATAGCTGATGCCCAACGCCTCATATGGCACGTGCGTGCCAAACACCCCGGGTCCAGCCATGACAGTTTCATATACCGTCAGAGCCCCATCCCAGCAGAATTTAACCAGAACATGTATGGGGACAGCTGGCTGGTTGGTGAGTGACATGGGAGTCAGGCATGAGTATCCCCTCCCGTCATGCACAACAGAAATCGCACATGCATGACTAACATTCTCCTGTCTTTTACCTTACAGGTGACTCTGCATATGCACTGGGACCCCATCTAATGACTCCTTTCCGGAACCCCCAAACCAGAGGAGAGAGAAAATACAATGAAGCACACATCAAAACCCGTGCAGTGGTGGAGCAAACATTTGGGCTCCTGAAGTCCCGTTTCCGATGCCTGGATAAGTCTGGGGGGGCCCTATTGTATTCCCCTACCTTTGTGTGTCAGATCATCGGTGCATGTTGCATACTACATAACTTTGCTATGAAAAAAGGCCTGCATATTGACATACGTGATGACCTGACCCCCGACCCACACAGTCCCCCCCTGCCAGAGGACACCCAGTCTGCTGATGGAAGAGCAGTCAGGAGGGTCCTCGCCGTAGGCATCTTTGGACACTAAACCAAAACATTAATAACACAGACAGTGCACGCGTGTACACCACTGATGTCCCTAGATCACACACATCACATGCACATCGCATTGGATTAGCCCAAGTCCAGCATGTAGGAGTTGGGAGCAGTAACGCCAGCGTCAAGGCCCCAATGATGTCACTGTCCATTCACACACCTTTCACACATCATTCATTCAGCCGTGGGGTTAACTTCACCACCACGGCCGAGGGTGACACCCCTTACTTTCAGGAGTGCCACCCTCTCACATTCACACACCATTCACACTGTCCCCTGCACTCCTGACCGTGTGCAGTCCAAAAATAAATTAGAAAGATCATATCCTGATCAATAAAAGAAAAATAATCTCATAACCTGAGAAAAATATAAAATAAACTCATGTCCTGAGTATGTCAAAAATAATAATATAAAACCAGCACCAAAAAAAAAGGCCTCATCGGGGATGCCGGGGGCTTCTTCTGGGGGCCCCTCTCTGGCTCCGCAGCTGCCTGGATGGAGTGGGTGGGGGGGCATCTGGAGGTGGCTGATCCCCAGGTGGGCCACTCCTGGCAGGTGTGGCCTGCGTGCCCTCCAAGGCCCTGGCTATCCGTCCAAGATAACTGTTGGTCTGGGCCTGCATCCGGAGCTGACGGGTCATCTGGTAATGCTGGGCCCGCCGACTCAGCCTCCCCTGCTCCCGGATGGCAGCACTGTTACCATGGATGGCAGCAGTGTTGGCCTGGACGGCTGCAGTGAGGTGCTGGATATCCCCCTGCACCTCCCCCAAAGTGGTGACACTGCAGCGCAGTTAGAGCTGACATCCTGCACTGCGTTGCTGATGTTGGCAACGGAGCCCAGGCTGTCAGAGACTTTCTGCAAGTGGTCCGCTATGGCCCCCATTTGTTCTGTCTGTCTGGCGTGATCCCTTGCCAACTGATCCTGGACACCATCAGACACCCCCCTGGTCTTCTGGTCGCCTTCCTGGGGCCCGAAGATGGATGTCCTCGGGTGGAAGGTGTCGCCCTTGAGGGGCTTCCAAGGATGGGGGAGGGGACGACAGACGGGCCAGGAGAAGGGGAGGAGACCGACAAGACCAACGAAAAGTCCTGCTCCACCACAGCAGGATCCTCCACAACCACCTCGGCAGGTGTGGTGTGGCCACTCTCCTCCTCAACAACCTCTTCACCACCCAGTGGCTCGGGCACATGATGGCGTGGGGGGGATGGGGTGGACTGGCCGCCGACAGATGATGGCCCAGCTCCGTCATCTGTGGATGACACAAAGCAGACACATGTTGGTGGTCCCACACACTTGTTTGCACATGTATACCCCCCCCCCACCCCCCCAAATGCAAAACATCAAATAGGGGATTATAAAACACTTACCTGTCCTTGTGCCTTCCTCCACGGAGTCATAGCCTGCGACCCCCTCCCCTCCTGCTCCCTCTCCAGGCACCGAGCGACCACCTCCTCCTCTGCGGTCAGGGTGACAGGACATGGGGGACCACCACCTGTGCCCCTCTCATACCTCCTGATGGAGGCCACCTTGTCCCTCACCTTGCGCCGCAGGTCATTGATTTTCTTTTGTATGTCCCCAGCAGTCCGGGTGGAGTACCCCAGGACATTGACCCTGGCAGCAATGGACTCCAGGATGCCCTGCTTCCTCTCCCGGCTGGTCTTGCGGCTTTTTTTGCCATGGAGAAATTCATTCTCCGTCTCCATAGCCGATATAATGACAGAGACCTCCTGGGTATTAAAATTGAGGTTCCTCCTCTCTCTGGGGGTAGCGGGAGCAGCCATCACAGAGCAAAAGTATCTTCCCTGGGGTGGGGGGAAAACGGAACTACTTTTGCGCCGGAATGGCGTTTCCGCCAGCGCTTTTAAGCGCCCAGCGGAACGCATTGCGCTGACGTTTCCCAGGAAGTGGTGCCGACGGAAGTTGTGAGCATGCGCACAAGGGGGCGAGGGGAGCCGCACTCACTGCGCATGCTCCGTGGATGATGCGCTGAACGTAAGCCTCTGCGCCGGGCTCCGCCCATCATTTACATATGATCACACCCACTTCCACTTGCGTCGGGTTACGCCAGCGCATTATCGTTACTCTGGCGCAAGTTTACGCGCAACTGCTATGTGAATTACAGGACTTGCGCTGAAAGGGTCTTCAGAGTAACGTAAATGAGAAGCGTTACTCCAGAGGAAAGATACTCTCATCTACCTGAATCTGGCCCTGTGTGTGTATACTGTGTATGTATACTGTGTGTGTGTATACTGTGTATGTATACTGTGTATGTATACTGTGTATGTATACTGTGTGTGTATACTGTGTATGTATACTGTGTGTGTATTCTATATGTGTGTGTATACTGTGTGTGTATACTGTGTGTGTATACTGTGTATGTATACTGTGTATGTATACTGTGTGTGTATTCTATATGTGTGTGTATACTGTGTGTATACTGTGTATGTATACTGTGTGTGTATACTGTGTATGTATACTGTGTGTGTATTCTATATGTGTGTGTGTATACTGTGTATGTATACTGTGTGTGTATTATATATATGTGTGTGTGTGTATACTGTGTGTGTATTCTATATGTGTGTGTGTGTGTATACTGTGTATGTATACTGTGTGCATTCTATATGTGTGTGTATGTATACTGTGTGTGTATTCTATATGTGTGTGTATACTGTGTGTGTATACTGTGTGTGTATACTGTGTATGTATACTGTGTGTGTATTCTATATGTGTGTGTGTATACTGTGTGTGTATACTGTGTGTGTATTCTATATATGTGTGTGTGTGTATACTGTGTGTGTATTCTATATGTGTGTGTGTATACTGTGTGTGTTTACTGTGTGTATACTGTGTGTGTATACTGTGTGTGTATACTGTGTGTGTATTCTATATGTGTGTGTATACTGTGTGTGTATACTGTGTGTGTATACTGTGTATGTATACTGTGTGTGTGTATTCTATATGTGTGTGTAAACTGTGTGTGTATTCTATATGTGTGTGTGTATACTGTGTGTGTATACTGAGTGTGTGTACTGTGTATGTATACTGTGTGTGTATACTGTGTGTGTATTCTATATGTGTGTGTATACTGTGTGTGTATACTGTGTGTGTATACTGTGTATGTATACTGTGTGTGTATACTGTGTGTGTATTCTATATGTGTGTGTATACTGTGTGTGTGTGTGTATACTGTGTGTGTATTCTATATGTGTGTGTATACTGTGTGTGTATACTGTGTATGTATACTGTGTGTGTATTCTATATGTGTGTGTATACTGTGTGTGTATACTGTGTGTGTATACTGTGTGTGTATACTGTGTGTGTATTCTATATGTGTGTGTATACTGTGTGTGTGTGTGTATACTGTGTGGCCCCATAATCTATTGCCTTAGGAGGATGCTACATCCTTATGTCTGTCTGTGTCTCACCTGCAGTGCTCTACCTTTCCTCGGAAACTGATAAAGTCTTGGTAATCATGGGGCTACCAACTGGATTCCTGCTGGTACTGATTGGTGAGTAGAAATGATTTATAACATCTGGCCAATGCCAGTGGAGGTGGGGGCTCTATTACTCCCATGGAACTTAGAACTTAGAACCCTCCCCTACTCTATATAAAATGAAAAAAAGTTTTAAAAATGTGCCTTGGAAACGTAAAAAAAAAAAAAAAAAACATTTTAAGTTTAAATGAATTAATGAAAATATTAATTTATTTAAAGGATATGACCACAGTAGGCATGAGAATACAGCCTAGTGTCAGTTTTCTGGCTGTGCTGGGAACTCAGCCTGCCTTCCTCCAATGATCAGACTTGTCCTGAGCCCCACCCCCCCCTCGTTCAGTCATTCACTGGGAAGATCAGTGTGCTGCTGTTTCTCCACCCCCAGCTCTCTGAGATCCTTATGCAGCTGAGAACAGAGGGAATGTGATCACCTATAAAAAAAGGAGAACAAAGCTATTTATAGTGTTTGTTTCTATCTATCTACAAATGTTTTGCCTTTCATTTTTATTTTTGAATGTTTTGTTTTACAAGGTGGGGGGGTTGCATATTCTTTAACTGATTCGTAAATTACTTTTTTTTTTCCAGGCGTTGCTTTCGTACTAATACATGCTGGACCAGGTATGTGTAAACATTGAATTTTTCTATAGAAGGGGGTGATGGTGTAACCCTGGGGGGGGGGGGGGGGGGGGTGGGGGTTGGTATGATTTGGGCAGACTGTGCAGCTGTACAAAGGGCATACCTCCCAAATTTTCAACTTCTGAATGAGGGACAATTGTTGGTGGGGGGGGGGGTGCCGATCGGATTAAAGTTGTTCAGCGGGGGGGGGGTTCCGTGGATTGGAGTTGTTGAGAGCGGGGGGGGGGTCCGCAGATCAAAGTTATTGAGCGGGGGGGTTTATCGCGAATCATGGTAATCGCGGGGGGGGGGGCGCAATCGCGGGACTCTTTAGCCCTGATCGCGGATTTACCGTTAATCGCGGGACGGTCCCACGAAATCCGGGACTGTTGGGAGGTTTGCAGGGCTATCTGAGACTTTTGGAGCCCATTTATACTAGATGTGGGTCAGGTGGGGGGAGGGGACTCACTTCTGTCTAGATGTCGATAGATACACGGGGGATGGGTGTTCTTACCTGGCCAGTAGTTGAATTGGGCCCAAAAAATTGTTTTTATACATACCCCCTAATCTCCATGCGGGGCGCCGGACGCATAGAGTCCTACGAGATTTTTTTTTTGTGAAGCACATGATCAGAGCCTGGGGCTCTAATTGGCTGCTATAAGGTTGGGCTTGGGGCGCAGATCACTGCGCCCCCCAAGCCCAACCCACTTGTGCCATTAGCAAATCAATATTTGCTATTGTCTTCCTGCTTCTCCTCCCGGCCAATCAGGACAGGCGGCGGGTCCTAAGACCAGATTGGCTGGGAGGAGAAGCAATCAGATTTCTGGGAGGAGAAGCCGGGGTCTGGGGGGGACGGGACAGCAGCCACCACTGTTCACCTTGCAGACAAAGCGAGTCGTTTGCATTCTCTACTGTATTTTGTGGCCAAATGCAAAACGCGTTCTTTATCAACAATGTCATAAGAGACACAATACAGAGGGCTGTGATTACTACACACAGACAAAAGAAAAAGTACAAAACAGTGGAACCTCGGATTATGAGTATAATCCGTTCCAGGAGAACGCTCGTAATCCAAAGTACTCGCATATCAAAGCTCAACGTGATTGGCACTGCGCTGACAAGCCGTTCACCTCTGCAGCTAAGGGTTCGGATCCCGGTCTCGGCTACATGTGAATTGAGTTTGGTGGTCTCAGCCCGGCTCCCGGTGGGTGTGCTATGCAAGGTACGCCTGTGCTTAGTACACCCCCCCCCAAAAAAAAACACCACACTTGCACGCACACAAAATTGGTTTAACACACACGCACTTTGGCCATGAGGTCTCCTAAAATAAAGAGAGGCGAAGGACCTACGGGGCTGGCTGGGTGGGCTAGACCCCCTCACTCCCTCATAGGGGGAGTCCCTCTGACCCGTTGGGCCCCAGTCGGGCTCCCAAGTGGAGCAGGTAGGGCGGGGTGAGTGGGAGGCCCCCCCTCACACCCGCCATTGCCACCGGGGGCATGGAGAAGGATGGCGATTGCCTCCGGGGGAGGGTCTGCCTACTCCCAACTCATGCAGTCCGGCTCCTCTCTCGAGAGTTCACGCACAAAAATACACCAACAAAAAAAATTTGTTCCGCATTGACTTCAATGGGATGCAATACCAAATGCGACCAGTGGTGGGGGGGCGCCAGAGAGCGCCAAAAACGTCTGAAAGGCCCGAGGACACTCTGGCTTGGGCCCCCTGGAGCAGTTTGAGAAGCGGGGGGTGCCATGACTTGGGGGGTTGCCCTGGGCCCCTTACAAAAACAAGAAATTAAAAAGTATATATATTAAAAAAAAAAGGTGGGTTGCCATCCGGGGCCCTGGGGACCTCTGGGCCCCATTAAAAAAAAAAAAATTGAAAAAATATTCTCTTTTTAAAAATGTTTTATAAGAAATAAAAGGTGGGTTGCCATCCTGGGGACCTCTGGGCCCATTAAATTTTTTTTTTAAAAAAATATATACTTTTTTTTTTTAAGAAGAAATAAAAGGTGGGTTGCCATCCAGGGCCCTGGGGACCTTTGGGCCCTTTAATAAAAAAAAAATATATATAAAAAACGAATATATATATATATATATATATATATACTGTATATATATATATATATATATATATATATAAAAAGGGGGGCTCACATCCTGGGCCCTGGGGACCTCCGGGCCCCTTACAGGTGTACTGCTTGTACCCCCCTAATGGCGGCCCTGCCTGTACCTCAGGCCAAATGAGGTACTGCAGGCCTATTTTCGGCTCTGCTCGGCTCCTGCACCCCCGTACCTCAGGCCAAATTAGGTACTGCAGGCCTATTTTCGGCTCTGCTCGGCTCCTGCGCCCCCGTACCTCAGGCCAAATGAGGTACTGCAGGCCTATTTTCGGCTCTGCTCGGCTCCTGCGCCCCTGTACCTCAGGCCAAATGAGGTACTGCAGGCCTATTTTCGGCTCTGCTCGGCTCCTGCGCCCCCGTACCTCAGGCCAAATGAGGTACTGCAGGCCCATTTAGCTTGAATTTTGCTCGTCTTTGCGAGTCAACACATTCGCAAACCGAGTCAGAATTTAAAAAAAAAAGTTGCTCGCAAATCAAAATGCTCTCAAACCAAGTTACTCTTAAAGCGAGGTTCCACTGTACAAAGAACTTGCCTATAGACAATTTATGGCTTAATCAACGGCTCAACCTGACCTATACTGACACCTAGAGGAATTTCCCAGGAAGGGCAGCCTGGGGAACCAAATTTTAAATAAAAAATAAAAAAATCCTCGGAGGACAGGAAGGATGTATGAATGTTTATTTCCAAAGTTTATTTTGCTGGTCCAAAATATCATTATTAATGCGTTTTTTTTTATTTATTTTTTATTTTTTCAGTCCGTCAAAAAAAGTGCCCACGGGATCAAATCTATTATTCATGTGGAAGCCCCTGTAACATTATGTGTGCCAAAAGTAAACCAGGCGATTATTGCATCCTGATGTGTGAGATTGGATGTTTCTGTAGGCCTGGATTCACGTTTCTGGAAGGGAGCAACGATACCAAATGTGTCCCCTGCAATCCAACCCCTACTGGACTACCCGGAATTAAGATTAAAGGGTAACTCCACTTTCGTGGGGGGCAAAAGAAAAAAATAGCAAATAAAGAAAAAAATAATATAGCGTGTACAATTGTGACATATTGTAATTAAATGTTATTAAAAATGACCTTTCGTTTTCAGTCTGCAGCTCTGTCGTTTTCTGTAAAATGCTACATGGCCACATGGGGGCACTGTGTACACACAATGTTTACAGAACCCCCCCTTCCCCCCAGAAACATTTCCTGCTTGTGTGATTGGCTCACCAATTTTCCCAAAAGATACAAGTCAGATTTCAGGCATCCCCTGCAACAGAAATGTCATGTTTGGTGAGATATTCCCAATAGGAAATCACGTCTAAGACCGCTTTCACACTGTGGCAGTTTTTAGGCGTTTTAGCGCTAGAAATAGCGCCTTTAGGGCGCCTGAAAACTGCCTCCCATGCTGCCCGAGTGCTTTCACAATGGGGCGGTGCACATCATGGGCCCTTGGGAAAAGTAATGCTCTGGGGCCCCTACAATAGAGACAGTACAGGTAAACAGACATCAAGTGGGTAGGAGGCAGACAAACGGAGCCCTCTACTCCCCAGATATCCCCCCAGCACTCTGACCCCTCTACTCCCCAGATATCCCCCCAGCACTCTGACCCCTCTACTCCCCAGATATCCCCCCAGCACTCTGACCCCTCTACACCCCATATATCCCCCCAGGACTCTGACCCCTCTACACCCCAGATATCCCCCCAGCACTCTGACCCCTCTACACCCCAGATATCCCCCCAGCACTCTGACCCCTCTACATCCCAGATATCCCCCCAGCACTCTGACCCCTCTACACCCCAGATATCCCCCCAACACTCTGACACCCTCTACACCCCAGATATGCCCCCAGAACTCTGACCCCTCTACAACCCATATATCCCCCCGGCACTCTGACCTCTCTACTCCCCAGATATCCCCCCAGCACTCTGACCCCTCTACACTCCAGATATCCCCCCAGCACTCTGACCCCTCTATATCCCCAGATATCCCCCAGAACTCTGACCCCTCTACAACCCATATATCCCCCCGGCACTCTGACCTCTCTACTCCCCAGATATCCCCCCAGCACTCTGACCCCTCTACACTCCAGATATCCCCCCAGCACTCTGACCCCTCTATACCCCAGATATCCCCCCAGCACTCTGACCCCTTTACACCCCATATATCTCCCCAGCACTCTGACCCCTCTACACCCCAGATATCCCCCAAGCACTCTGACCCTTCTACTCCCAGATATCCCCCCCAGCACTCTGACCCCCTCTACATCCCAGATATCCCCCCAGCACTCTGACCCCTCTACACCCCAGATATCCCCCCAGCACTCTGACCCCTCTACACCCTAGATATCCCCCCAGCACTCTGACCCCTCTACACCCTAGATATCCCCCCAGAACTCTGACCCCTCTATACCCCAGATATCCCCCCAGCACTCTGATCCCTCTACATCCCATATATCTCCCCAGCACTCTGACCCCTCTACACCCCAGATATCCCCCCCAGCACTCTGACCCCTCTACACCCCAGATATCCCCCCAGCACTCTGACCTCTCTAAACCCTAGATATCTATGCTTTGGGGAGAGTGCAGGGGTCCCCATGTAGCTGGGGCCCCTGGGCAGTGCCCACGTGTGCCCTCTCATTAAGACAGCCCTGCCTGTGGGACATTAGAAAAAGTCCTGCAAGCAACATCTTTGGGGCGGTTTAGGAGCGCAGTATACAGCACTCCGAAAAAGGCCCCAAAATGAATGGTTGGCGCTGCCGAAATGCCTGAAAAGCGATTTGGAAGTGCCGAGACACGGGAATTTTTAACCCCTTCTTTAGTGTTAAAAGCGCCCCTCTAGCAGCCAAAAAGAGACGCTTAAACAGCGATAAAGCGCCTGCTAAAATGAGCGTTACATTACCGCTAATGCGGCCCCAGTGTGAAAGGCGTCTAAAGGAATGCAGGCCCAGCGGCTTTCCTCATTAAAGCCCTGCAGGCGCAGCAGCTGTTTGATGTTTATGAAACCACTCCCATTAGGCTCACTTTGCCACATGGACACTGACAAACACACAGAGATTTCTTCAGAATAACATATAGGAATCTGCAAAAAAAAAAAAAAAGTTTATTAAAACCCCTGCATTTTGCATAGATCATGGGATTGTATTTTTCTCAACAAAAGTGGAGTTACGCTTTAAAGCATGGGTCTTCAAACTACGGCCCTCCAGTTGTTCAGGAACTACAATTCCCATCATGCCTAGTCATGTCTGTGAATGTCAGTGTGTTACAATGCCTCATGGGATGTGTAGTTCTACAACAGCTGGAGGGCCGTAGTTTGAGGATCCCTGCTTTAAAGGAACCAAAGTTAAAGGAGTTGTAAAGGAATTGCTGAAATGACTGTTTACAGGGTATAGAGACATAATAGTTAACTGATTATTTTTAAAAACGATTAAAAATAAATAAAAATCAATCAAGAATGTACCTGCAGTTTCAGTTTCGTTTTTGCATGTTGTTTCCTGCCTCTCTGCTGTACAGAGGCACAGAGCCAATACAGGGCAGTGATGGTTTGGAAAACGAAACTGATTGGTACTGAGGGGTTTTAGACACACAGTAATCACACCTCCTTGATTAGTGACCACAAAGAGAAAGCTCCCAGTACTGTGGTGATCAGGAAACCGACAACCAGGAAGTGTGGAGATCAGAGAAGGATTACAGCAACTTGAGAGCAAAAAATGAACAATGAGGACATGAAAACAGCACTGCATTTGGGTAAAGGAAGCTATTAAGATAAAAAAAATGTTTTCCTTTACAAACCCTTTAATGACAGACTCTGGTACTTGTATTAGTTACATAAATGATATACATATATATATATATATATATATATATATATATATATATACTTCTAGAATGTAAGCTCTAACAAGCAGGGCCCTCTGATCCCTCCTGTATTGAATTGTATTGTAACTGTACTTTCTTCCCTGATGTTGTAAATCCTGTATAATAATAATAATAATAATAATAATAATATATAATCATTGATATTGTTGTACTGTGACTGAACAGCAGGGGGCGACATTAATAAAGGAAACTTGTAACTAAATGTAACAGATAAAAAGTTGCAATTCAGGGGGTACAAACTGCATTGTTTAGAATATAAAAACAATCATCTGGTTCCTCCAGGAAGCTGTTTGTGTTTTGTTAATAAAAATCTAATATTCTCACACACCTCCGGGTCACGGTTGACATCCTTTTCCCCCCACAAATAGAGCTTTCTTTTGGTGGTATTTGATCACCTCTGCGTTTTTAATTTTTTTGCGCTATAAACAAAAATAGAGCGACAATTTTGGAAAAATATCTGTATTTTTTACTTTTTGCTATAATACATATCCAATTTTTTTTAAAAGATTTTTTTTTCTTAGTTTAGGCCGATTTGTATTCTTCTACATACTTATGGTATAAAAAAAACGCAATACCCGTATATTGATTGGTTTGCGTAAAAGTTATAGCAGCTACAAAATAGGGGATAGATTTATAGCATTTTTATTATAATTATTTTTTTTACTAGTAATGGCGGTGATTCGATTTTTATCATGACTGCGATATTGCGACGGACACTTTTGACACTATTTTGGGACCATTCACATTTATACAGCGAACCGTGCTATCAAACTGCACTGGTTACTGTATAAATGTGACTGGCAGGGAAAGGGTTAACACTAGGGGGCAATCAAGGGGTTAAATGTGTTCCCTAGGGAGTGATTCTAACTGTCGGGGGTGACTGGGGGAGGTGACCGATCGATGTCCCTAGGGACACAGCATTGGTCTCCTTTCCCTGACAGGACATTGATCTCTGTGTTTACACACACAGATCCACATCCCTGGCTCTGTGACTGCCGATCACAGGTACTATGCGGACAGCCACGCTCATCGGCACCCAAGTGATGCGGTGCGTGTGCGCCCCCCTAGTGGCCGGGAGGCCAGAAGGCTTCATATAAAGGCCACCCAGGATGGCAGAGCTACCTTGCGGCCGTCATATTACTATAGGTGGTATGTGAAGTGGTTAAAGCGGATCTCCACCCTAAAGTGAAGATCAGCTGATCGGAACCCTCCCCCCTCTGGTATCACAATTGACACCTTTGAGTGGGGAGGGGGTGCAGATACCTGTCTAAAGCCAGGTATTTGCACCCACTTCCAGCCCGCAGTCTCGGGCAAAAGTCGGGTTTCTTTGCGACATCCCGTCGCCCCCCCCCGTTGTGTGCTGGGAACTCTCGGCTCCCAGCACACAGCGGGAGCCAATCGGCGGGCGCAGCGCGACTCGCGCATGAGCCGTAGGGAACCGGGCAGTGAAGCCAGAGCGCTTCACTTCCTGGTTCCCTCACCGTGGATGGAGGGGGGAACAGCAGAGAGACGAGCGAACACTAGTCCTCTGCTGCGGACGCCGCTGGACTCCAGGACAGGTAAGTGTCCTAATATTAAAAGTCAGCAGCTGCAGTATCTGTAGCTGCTGGCTTTTAATATACTTTTTTAATGGGACATCCGCTTTAAGAATGACTTTTTAAGTGAACCTCAGTGGAAACTTCCTCCTATTCAGGGTATCTCCTTTCCCTTCACATTGCATAAAAGTACCCATAGTAGCAGAGGCATAACTAGAACCTTCAGGGCCCTGATGCAAGAAACCATTAATGGCCCCCGTGACCCCAGAAGGGACCCTTCCCATTGATCCCAGGGCTCTTTACTCCCATGGTGGGACCCTTTAATACGGGTTCACATCAGTAGTCCTTTCACATGTTCTGCAGCGGGCCCCCTTCCTGCCATCTTGCACCCCCCCTCCTAATAGTGGCAGAATGCCAGGACCTGGTGCAAGTGCGACCTTTGCAACCCTGGTAGTTCCAGGCCACAGCCTGGCTGTGGGTCATGGCCCGGTGGTTGAGAACCACTGGAATAGAACCGTATAGGTAACTCTGGAAGAATTCCAATTATCCTCAGAGTATAAAACCTGCATTCACAAAACACTATGTACAAAAAACGAACATGGCTATCTAGTGAGAAAATATTTGTGGAAAGGAAATGGACTTTATAGGCATCAAATATAGAAAAAATAATTTTAATTAATATAAAAATAGTATAAATAGCTACAGGTCATCAACACCACACATGTTGATGTATCATGTAGATCTAAAACAACATATTCACATTTGTACAGAAAAAAGCAATATCAAGACAATAAATCACACAGTAGATTTGTACTGGGATACCCAAGACAACGCAGATAGAGGTTTTTTTGCAAACCAAGAAAATAGCTGCTGTGTGTATCGGAGAAAGATGTTTTTTTCCAAGTCTTGACATTCATATGCTTCCTTTCAAAAAGCTCTACATGTTTCATGGTATAGACCACTTCATCGGGAGCATGAGGAAGATAAACTGCATAAATGAAACACAGATTATAATAAACAATTTAACATACAATATACTATATATATAAATGCACATTATACTTCCATCATTAGATGGGCAGAGCAATGTGCTTAGTAAACTTACCAGAAAAAAGAAATTTAATGGTATATAACAAGAACCAGGGGAGATATAAGTTGAGGCTACCCAGTAGAGGCTATAGAGAGCCGTAGGTGTCTCCTGGAGTGGGAGCACCGTTGCTGTAAGGATCAGGTGGGCTGGACAGCGCGGACAGCCCAGAGAATTATTCCGAGATGGCAGTGAGCTCCACCAGACAGGGTGCTATGAAACCTACACAGTGATTGAAGCATTGTTTTATGTAATTGGCAGATATTTTTTTTTTTTTTTTTTTTTTTTTTTTTTTTGAGTATTTAATGTGATCATTCAGATTAATTAAACGTAATCTAGTAGAAGTGTCACAAGGGGGCGCTCAAAACTAACAACACTATTATAATGAATTTGTACAAATAAATAAATGAATAAATAAATAATCAATTCATGGATAATTTGTTAGTGAGTAGTTAGAAAAGGCCCCAGTAACACTATATAATGCATTGATATTTTACTAGGACTAGAACATTTTTTTGCACGCTTATTAAAAGGAGGATGTGTGTATATATGGTAAAATATAACACTAGGTTAAGTTACCTTTCCTGGGGAATGCTAGACTCTCCCTTTGTATGTGGATTTAGTGCATCCAAACGTATTGCCAAAGCAAAAGCAAACAGTACTCTGCTGGAAGATAGCCATAATCAAAATCTATACAGATATAACTTGTGCCTGTAATGGCGAACAGGCTACTGAATATAGTTTGGAGTACAGAGAGGCTTACCTTGCTTGTATTGAACTATACAACAAGCTGCTTCCATGCTGTGTATGGCAGCTCCTGGTCTTGCATCGACCATAACGGGCTGCCATAGGTTTTATATGCTCCCCCGAGTCGCGTGCGTCATAACGTCTGACGTCACGCATACGGACCGCACGGACTGCCGCACAAACGCTGTGGCGTGAATCACGCCGCCCAAAGGAAAGATGGCGAAATGGGCATGCGAAGGGCGGAAGTCCAGAGAATTCCAAAGAATTCAGCCATTGGAGGACGGACAAGGGCCTCCCTCTGGAACGTGAGGGCACGCCCGTCCATCCCCATCAATGGCTTACGTGCCCGTAGGTGGGGCTTGTTAACTGTCACTCGGAATAGGGAAGTGGAAGGAGAAAGAAGGAAGGGAGGGGGGAAGAGAAAGAACAAGGGGGGGGGAAGGGGGAAGGGAGAAGAACAACAGAGGGAGGAGAGGGGGGAGGGGGGGGGGGGGGGGGGGGGGGGGGGGGGGAAAGGGAGGGGGGAGGGGCGGGGGCCGCCAACGCTCAAACCATACCATCCTATCCGCAGAGCAACAGCGGACATAAACTAAGTATGTCACAGGCAGTACAGCTCAAAACGGAGTAGCCTCAAGTAATCAGCCCCTGTTGGTAAAATAACAGCAAAATTTATGAGTAATTCAATGCAAATGGGTGCAGTTGCTATCTGTAATCACCCACTAAGTTTAATGCTTGGTTATACTTAGCAAATAACATCGAATATTTATTGAACCATAATATGTATATTAAATAACAAACCATGTATATAGGTGCATATATATATATGAAAAAAAGAAGGATATAAGAAAAACATGTAAAAAGGAAAAAATCATAATCATAGATTTTTGTAGATATAAATGATACATGGGTAGTACCCTTGTGTATCCTGTTGAAGGGAAAGGGGGGAAATTTATAGCCTACTGGAAGTAGTAATAGAAATAGGATGTCCTCATATGAAAAGTAGCCTGCTTTGCAGGCATATTAATCATATCTATAGCGAAAAATATCTCCAAAATGTCAAAAAACTTAGTTTAACCCCAGGATATCAGGTGGAAACTGGATAGTTGGGAGGATATTTACAAGAAGGGTCGGTACGTTAGTATTTCATTGATACCAGGTGGAAAAGTGGCTCCTAGTCTTTCTATCCAGAAAGTTTCTTTTTGCAAAATCCTCTTATCCCAGTTACCACCTCTTGAGTCCTTGGGGACAACTTCCAATACCATAAATTTGATAAACGAGGTATCAAATCTATGGTATAATCCTAAGTGCCGACTGATTGGTGTAATCATTTTGGCATATTGGGAATAATATATATGATCGTATATTCGTTGTTTAAATTGACGAATAGTTTTTCCTACATAGAAGGCTTTGCATTTACATTGCATAAGATATATTACACCTTCTGTGTTACATGTAGCATGGAATTTTGGTTTGAAAATTTCACCATTTGGGAGGTGGAAAGAGGTACCCGATTGTATCCATGGGCAATAAGAGCATTGCCCACAGATTTCCAATCCTCTACGAAGAACTCTGTCTTCGTCTGGTGGTTTGTATTCACTTCTTGTGAGTTTATTGCCTATGGAAGGGCATCTGCGAAATATAATCTCCGGAGTTTCCCTGACGTATTTCTTGAGTATTGGATCCTCGTTTAGGAGGTGCCAGTGTTTGGCAAGACAGTTTCGGAGTATATCATGTTGAGCTGCATATTTTGTGATGAATTTGGTGGTATTATTCTGGAGTTCTTTACTAGTTTTATTTTTCTTGTTATATATAAGAGATACTCTATCTTGATTTAGCGATTTATTATATGCTTTTCTTAGCAAACTTTTGCTATAGCCTCTTTGTAGTAACCTGATTTTAAGTTCATGGGCCTGTTGTTTGAAGTCTTCATCATAGGTGCAGTTTCTCCGTAGTCTCAAGTACTGAGCATAGGGGATGCTATGGACTAGAGAGGCGGGGTGGGCACTGCTAGCGTGGAGCAGTGTATTACCTGCTGTGCTTTTGCGAAATAATTTGGTACTGATATTATCATCTGAGTCTCTGTATATTGTAACATCAAGGAAAGGCACTGAGTCTTGCTGCCAATTATATGTGAATTTGAGGTTAAATTCGTTTGAATTTAAAAGAACCAAAAATTCATGCAACTTGGGGATAGGGCCTGTCCAGATGACAAACACGTCATCAATGTAGCGGTACCAACACAACACAAAACTCAAAAAGGACTGGTATCGAGGTTCAGAAAATATCATGCGCTCCCACCCCCCCAGGTACAGGTTAGCGTATGCCGGGGCACAACAGGTGCCCATGGCAACGCCCTGTACCTGGAGGTAGTGGGAGCCCATGAATGAGAAATAGTTGTGTTTTAAAATAAATGATAATAGGGATACGATTAGATCCCCAAATTTCCACTGCCTATGATCCTCCTCCATGAGGAAAGTTTTAATAACCTGAAGGCCCTTATCGTGTGGAATACTCGAATAGAGCGCTTCCACATCGATGGTTACTAGATGTGCTTCGGTGGGAATTGTCAAACCATCTAATTTTCTGAGTAAATCTAGAGTATCCTTGATGTAAGATGGTAATCTTGTAACGTGGGGCATCAAAAAGAAATCTACAAATCGACTACAGTTCTCTGTAAGAGAACCGATCCCAGATATAATGGGTCGTCCGGGAGGGACTTCTTTGTTTTTGTGGATCTTAGGGATTGCATAAAAGATCGGCTCTCTTGGAAAGGGAACATTAAAGAATTCATATATCGGTTTGTCGATTAGTGCCTCAGTGTATGCTGTATAGATAAGCATCTTAAACTCTAGTTTAAATTGTGCGGTAACATCCACCGTGATTGGGGAGTACCATTCCTCATTCTGCAAGATTTTTTGACACATTGTTTCGTATTGTTTGCATGTAAGCAAAACAATGTTTCCCCCCTTGTCGGAGGACTTGATGACGGTGTCCTTTCTTGTTTTTAATCCCTCTAGGGCTTTAATTTGTTGCTTGGATAAGTTAGATGGGATTGACATTAGTGGCATGTTTTTTATTTCATAGGTAGTGGCAATCAAAAATGCCATAATTTGTGGGTTAGTGTTCAAATCTGGGAATTGGTCCGATTTTTTCTTAAATTGGGATTTTAGTTTATTTTCCTGCTCTTGTTGTGGGTTTGCAATTTGTGTAATTGGACAGCTGGTGTTTTCGTCTAGAAGGAGCATAAGGTCTTTAAGTGCTCGAAACTCTCTCATGGTGTACTTTTTGATTTGTTCTGATAATTCCTTTTCCTCCCTAGCTCTCCTCCTATCGGGGTCAAAAATGAATTTGTACGTTAATTTCCGTGCAAACAAATAGAGGTCTTTAATGACCTCATATTTGTCAAGATTGGCGTACGGGCAGAAGCTTAGTCCTAACTTGAGGACTGTAAGTTCTACCTCTGAGAGTGGATAGGGGGTCAAATTTACAATACTTAGTTCATCCTTAGGGGGGTTTTTGTCATCGGTTCCCCTAAAGGGACACTCTGATTGACGCTTGATCTGGGGGGCTGTTGGCTAAATCCCTGTGATGTTTGTGTACCTCCCTCCGCTCCTCGTGGTGGATGAGGGGCTCCCATGTTGCCACTGTTTTGTGCTTGTAGTTGCTGTACTGCTTGGGCAGCTATGGGGCCCATATAGGCAAATTGGGAAAGATCGACTCCTGGTGCTGTCCCATCACCTCTACTTGGCCCACCACGGTTGTGAATTTGGGGGGGTCTGAAACCATTAGTATTTGTGGGTTTCTTTTTATTGGTCGGTGTATGTGTTTGCCCACCACCAAAATGACCCCGCTTACGTGACCCGCTCGAAGTGTAGCTTGGTTCGACGCCTTGGCTTTGATGTACCTGCGAAAGAGAGAGAGAGGATGAGGCGGAGGAATCAGATTCACTACCTCTTTCAGAGGTGTAATTATTGCGTTCTTTAACATTGATATAAGGGCGGTTAGGTGGACCTCGTCCTCTACTTTTTATTGTATTGTCCCACCTATATGCATAACCTTCTAGGAAAGCCATCTTATCCTTATCAAATTTAATTTGTTTTTTTGAAATTATGGATTTGTTTAATTTGTCGAGAAAGACTTTTAATTCACAACTTTTTTCTTCGAATTTTTCATGAATAAAAATGGTATTGTATTTTGAATGTAAGGCAGCTAGTTCTTGGTCTAGAACTGCCGTATCTAGGGAGTATTGCGTTAATAGAAGTTGCATACAATCCTGACTGCATTTAGTAAGGATTGTTTCCCAAGAAATTTTTAGGTCCGATGATATGTCTTTAATGGTAGGAAAAAGTTGAACTCTAAGGCCTATTGGACATATGTTTTCTCTTATATATTGTTTGAAAAATTCCATATGCCAATGGAGGTTGGATTTTCTTTTAAGTAATTTTTTTAATTTTTCAAAGTATATTTTTAGATCATCTGTTTCTTTATTAGAGCCATTGTAGGACGTTTGAAAACCCTCCATTAGTCCTGACCATGCTGACCCCACAAAGTCCATTGCCTTTCCGCAACACAAAACCCAGCCAAAAGTGAAATAGAAATATAATCACAGGCTCAAGCCTGTTGGGGAAATATTTTCCAGACACACCTAAATGTCTAATTCGGAGTATATTTGCACACAAAAGCACTGAAGGAATTAATCAGAGGAATATATAGCCCCTTTAAATAGGCCTTCAAACATGGATCCCACATGGGGTATACATACCAGTTTTTTTATATTCATATATGGTTTTGTACTTGTATCAGAAAAAGAATAAAATTATATAAAGAGTATAACAACAAAAAAAAGGAAAAAATCAATTTTTTGAGGTAAAGGGAAGGGTTTTCACCGAAGGTGTGACCCTATTTGGTGCTACCACCTAGTTAAGAGTTTTTATGGATTGATTGTTGTTTCCCTGGATGACAATCAACATCCTTAGTAATATAAATGCCACGTCCTACTGATTTGAGAAAATATTTGTGGAAAGGAAATGGACTTTATAGGCATCAAATATAGAAAAAATAATTTTAATTAATATAAAAATAGTATAAATAGCTACAGGTCATCAACACCACACATGTTGATGTATCATGTAGATCTAAAACAACATATTCACATTTGTACAGAAAAAAGCAATATCAAGACAATAAATCACACAGTAGATTTGTACTGGGATACCCAAGACAACGCAGATAGAGGTTTTTTTGCAAACCAAGAAAATAGCTGCTGTGTGTATCGGAGAAAGATGTTTTTTTTCCAAGTCTTGACATTCATATGCTTCCTTTCAAAAAGCTCTACATGTTTCATGGTATAGACCACTTCATCGGGAGCATGAGGAAGATAAACTGCATAAATGAAACACAGATTATAATAAACAATTTAACATACAATATACTATATATATAAATGCACATTATACTTCCATCATTAGATGGGCAGAGCAATGTGCTTAGTAAACTTACCAGAAAAAAGAAATTTAATGGTATATAACAAGAACCAGGGGAGATATAAGTTGAGGCTACCCAGTAGAGGCTATAGAGAGCCGTAGGTGTCTCCTGGAGTGGGAGCACCGTTGCTGTAAGGATCAGGTGGGCTGGACAGCGCGGACAGCCCAGAGAATTATTCCGAGATGGCAGTGAGCTCCACCAGACAGGGTGCTATGAAACCTACACAGTGATTGAAGCATTGTTTTATGTAATTGGCAGATATTTTTTTTTTTTTTTTTTTTTTTTTTTTTTTTTTTTTTTTTTTGAGTATTTAATGTGATCATTCAGATTAATTAAACGTAATCTAGTAGAAGTGTCACAAGGGGGCGCTCAAAACTAACAACACTATTATAATGAATTTGTACAAATAAATAAATGAATAAATAAATAATCAATTCATGGATAATTTGTTAGTGAGTAGTTAGAAAAGGCCCCAGTAACACTATATAATGCATTGATATTTTACTAGGACTAGAACATTTTTTTGCACGCTTATTAAAAGGAGGATGTGTGTATATATGGTAAAATATAACACTAGGTTAAGTTACCTTTCCTGGGGAATGCTAGACTCTCCCTTTGTATGTGGATTTAGTGCATCCAAACGTATTGCCAAAGCAAAAGCAAACAGTACTCTGCTGGAAGATAGCCATAATCAAAATCTATACAGATATAACTTGTGCCTGTAATGGCGAACAGGCTACTGAATATAGTTTGGAGTACAGAGAGGCTTACCTTGCTTGTATTGAACTATACAACAAGCTGCTTCCATGCTGTGTATGGCAGCTCCTGGTCTTGCATCGACCATAACGGGCTGCCATAGGTTTTATATGCTCCCCCGAGTCGCGTGCGTCATAACGTCTGACGTCACGCATACGGACCGCACGGACTGCCGCACAAACGCTGTGGCGTGAATCACGCCGCCCAAAGGAAAGATGGCGAAATGGGCATGCGAAGGGCGGAAGTCCAGAGAATTCCAAAGAATTCAGCCATTGGAGGACGGACAAGGGCCTCCCTCTGGAACGTGAGGGCACGCCCGTCCATCCCCATCAATGGCTTACGTGGCCCGTAGGTGGGGCTTGTTAACTGTCACTCGGAATAGGGAAGTGGAAGGAGAAAGAAGGAAGGGAGGGGGGAAGAGAAAGAACAAGGGGGGGAAGGGGGAAGGGAGAAGAACAACAGAGGGAGGAGAGGGGGGAGGGGGGGGGGGGGGGGGGGGGGGGGGGAAAGGGAGGGGGGAGGGGCGGGGGGCCGCCAACGCTCAAACCATACCATCCTATCCGCAGAGCAACAGCGGACATAAACTAAGTATGTCACAGGCAGTACAGCTCAAAACGGAGTAGCCTCAAGTAATCAGCCCCTGTTGGTAAAATAACAGCAAAATTTATGAGTAATTCAATGCAAATGGGTGCAGTTGCTATCTGTAATCACCCACTAAGTTTAATGCTTGGTTATACTTAGCAAATAACATCGAATATTTATTGAACCATAATATGTATATTAAATAACAAACCATGTATATAGGTGCATATATATATATGAAAAAAAGAAGGATATAAGAAAAACATGTAAAAAGGAAAAAATCATAATCATAGATTTTTGTAGATATAAATGATACATGGGTAGTACCCTTGTGTATCCTGTTGAAGGGAAAGGGGGGGAAATTTATAGCCTACTGGAAGTAGTAATAGAAATAGGATGTCCTCATATGAAAAGTAGCCTGCTTTGCAGGCATATTAATCATATCTATAGCGAAAAATATCTCCAAAATGTCAAAAAACTTAGTTTAACCCCAGGATATCAGGTGGAAACTGGATAGTTGGGAGGATATTTACAAGAAGGGTCGGTACGTTAGTATTTCATTGATACCAGGTGGAAAAGTGGCTCCTAGTCTTTCTATCCAGAAAGTTTCTTTTTGCAAAATCCTCTTATCCCAGTTACCACCTCTTGAGTCCTTGGGGACAACTTCCAATACCATAAATTTGATAAACGAGGTATCAAATCTATGGTATAATCCTAAGTGCCGACTGATTGGTGTAATCATTTTGGCATATTGGGAATAATATATATGATCGTATATTCGTTGTTTAAATTGACGAATAGTTTTTCCTACATAGAAGGCTTTGCATTTACATTGCATAAGATATATTACACCTTCTGTGTTACATGTAGCATGGAATTTTGGTTTGAAAATTTCACCATTTGGGAGGTGGAAAGAGGTACCCGATTGTATCCATGGGCAATAAGAGCATTGCCCACAGATTTCCAATCCTCTACGAAGAACTCTGTCTTCGTCTGGTGGTTTGTATTCACTTCTTGTGAGTTTATTGCCTATGGAAGGGCATCTGCGAAATATAATCTCCGGAGTTTCCCTGACGTATTTCTTGAGTATTGGATCCTCGTTTAGGAGGTGCCAGTGTTTGGCAAGACAGTTTCGGAGTATATCATGTTGAGCTGCATATTTTGTGATGAATTTGGTGGTATTATTCTGGAGTTCTTTACTAGTTTTATTTTTCTTGTTATATATAAGAGATACTCCCCACCTGTACCTGGGGGGGTGGGAGCGCATGATATTTTCTGAACCTCGATACCAGTCCTTTTTGAGTTTTGTGTTGTGTTGGTACCGCTACATTGATGACGTGTTTGTCATCTGGACAGGCCCTATCCCCAAGTTGCATGAATTTTTGGTTCTTTTAAATTCAAACGAATTTAACCTCAAATTCACATATAATTGGCAGCAAGACTCAGTGCCTTTCCTTGATGTTACAATATACAGAGACTCAGATGATAATATCAGTACCAAATTATTTCGCAAAAGCACAGCAGGTAATACACTGCTCCACGCTAGCAGTGCCCACCCCGCCTCTCTAGTCCATAGCATCCCCTATGCTCAGTACTTGAGACTACGGAGAAACTGCACCTATGATGAAGACTTCAAACAACAGGCCCATGAACTTAAAATCAGGTTACTACAAAGAGGCTATAGCAAAAGTTTGCTAAGAAAAGCATATAATAAATCGCTAAATCAAGATAGAGTATCTCTTATATATAACAAGAAAAATAAAACTAGTAAAGAACTCCAGAATAATACCACCAAATTCATCACAAAATATGCAGCTCAACATGATATACTCCGAAACTGTCTTGCCAAACACTGGCACCTCCTAAACGAGGATCCAATACTCAAGAAATACGTCAGGGAAACTCCGGAGATTATATTTCGCAGATGCCCTTCCATAGGCAATAAACTCACAAGAAGTGAATACAAACCACCAGACGAAGACAGAGTTCTTCGTAGAGGATTGGAAATCTGTGGGCAATGCTCTTATTGCCCATGGATACAATCGGGTACCTCTTTCCACCTCCCAAATGGTGAAATTTTCAAACCAAAATTCCATGCTACATGTAACACAGAAGGTGTAATATATCTTATGCAATGTAAATGCAAAGCCTTCTATGTAGGAAAAACTATTCGTCAATTTAAACAACGAATATACGATCATATATATTATTCCCAATATGCCAAAATGATTACACCAATCAGTCGGCACTTAGGATTATACCATAGATTTGATACCTCGTTTATCAAATTTATGGTATTGGAAGTTGTCCCCAAGGACTCAAGAGGTGGTAACTGGGATAAGAGGATTTTGCAAAAAGAAACTTTCTGGATAGAAAGACTAGGAGCCACTTTTCCACCTGGTATCAATGAAATACTAACGTACCGACCCTTCTTGTAAATATCCTCCCAACTATCCAGTTTCCACCTGATATCCTGGGGTTAAACTAAGTTTTTTGACATTTTGGAGATATTTTTCGCTATAGATATGATTAATATGCCTGCAAAGCAGGCTACTTTTCATATGAGGACATCCTATTTCTATTACTACTTCCAGTAGGCTATAAATTTCCCCCCCTTTCCCTTCAACAGGATACACAAGGGTACTACCCATGTATCATTTATATCTACAAAAATCTATGATTATGATTTTTTCCTTTTTACATGTTTTTCTTATATCCTTCTTTTTTTCATATATATATATGCACCTATATACATGGTTTGTTATTTAATATACATATTATGGTTCAATAAATATTCGATGTTATTTGCTAAGTATAACCAAGCATTAAACTTAGTGGGTGATTACAGATAGCAACTGCACCCATTTGCATTGAATTACTCATAAATTTTGCTGTTATTTTACCAACAGGGGCTGATTACTTGAGGCTACTCCGTTTTGAGCTGTACTGCCTGTGACATACTTAGTTTATGTCCGCTGTTGCTCTGCGGATAGGATGGTATGGTTTGAGCGTTGGCGGCCCCCCGCCCCTCCCCCCTCCCTTTTCCCCCCCCCCCCCCCTCCCCCCTCTCCTCCCTCTGTTGTTCTTCTCCCTTCCCCCTTCCCCCCCCTTGTTCTTTCTCTTCCCCCCTCCCTTCCTTCTTTCTCCTTCCACTTCCCTATTCCGAGTGACAGTTAACAAGCCCCACCTACGGGCCACGTAAGCCATTGATGGGGATGGACGGGCGTGCCCTCACGTTCCAGAGGGAGGCCCTTGTCCGTCCTCCAATGGCTGAATTCTTTGGAATTCTCTGGACTTCCGCCCTTCGCATGCCCATTTCGCCATCTTTCCTTTGGGCGGCGTGATTCACGCCACAGCGTTTGTGCGGCAGTCCGTGCGGTCCGTATGCGTGACGTCAGACGTTATGACGCACGCGACTCGGGGAGCATATAAAACCTATGGCAGCCCGTTATGGTCGATGCAAGACCAGGAGCTGCCATACACAGCATGGAAGCAGCTTGTTGTATAGTTCAATACAAGCAAGGTAAGCCTCTCTGTACTCCAAACTATATTCAGTAGCCTGTTCGCCATTACAGGCACAAGTTATATCTGTATAGATTTTGATTATGGCTATCTTCCAGCAGAGTACTGTTTGCTTTTGCTTTGGCAATACGTTTGGATGCACTAAATCCACATACAAAGGGAGAGTCTAGCATTCCCCAGGAAAGGTAACTTAACCTAGTGTTATATTTTACCATATATACACACATCCTCCTTTTAATAAGCGTGCAAAAAAATGTTCTAGTCCTAGTAAAATATCAATGCATTATATAGTGTTACTGGGGCCTTTTCTAACTACTCACTAACAAATTATCCATGAATTGATTATTTATTTATTCATTTATTTATTTGTACAAATTCATTATAATAGTGTTGTTAGTTTTGAGCGCCCCCTTGTGACACTTCTACTAGATTACGTTTAATTAATCTGAATGATCACATTAAATACTCAAAAAAAAAAAAAAAAAAAAAAAAAAAAAAATATCTGCCAATTACATAAAACAATGCTTCAATCACTGTGTAGGTTTCATAGCACCCTGTCTGGTGGAGCTCACTGCCATCTCGGAATAATTCTCTGGGCTGTCCGCGCTGTCCAGCCCACCTGATCCTTACAGCAACGGTGCTCCCACTCCAGGAGACACCTACGGCTCTCTATAGCCTCTACTGGGTAGCCTCAACTTATATCTCCCCTGGTTCTTGTTATATACCATTAAATTTCTTTTTTCTGGTAAGTTTACTAAGCACATTGCTCTGCCCATCTAATGATGGAAGTATAATGTGCATTTATATATATAGTATATTGTATGTTAAATTGTTTATTATAATCTGTGTTTCATTTATGCAGTTTATCTTCCTCATGCTCCCGATGAAGTGGTCTATACCATGAAACATGTAGAGCTTTTTGAAAGGAAGCATATGAATGTCAAGACTTGGAAAAAAACATCTTTCTCCGATACACACAGCAGCTATTTTCTTGGTTTGCAAAAAAACCTCTATCTGCGTTGTCTTGGGTATCCCAGTACAAATCTACTGTGTGATTTATTGTCTTGATATTGCTTTTTTCTGTACAAATGTGAATATGTTGTTTTAGATCTACATGATACATCAACATGTGTGGTGTTGATGACCTGTAGCTATTTATACTATTTTTATATTAATTAAAATTATTTTTTCTATATTTGATGCCTATAAAGTCCATTTCCTTTCCACAAATATTTTCTCAAATCAGTAGGACGTGGCATTTATATTACTAAGGATGTTGATTGTCATCCAGGGAAACAACAATCAATCCATAAAAAAAAAAAAAAAAAAAAAAAAAAAAAAATGGCTATCTAGTGGCCATAATATGCAAATATTTCTGAAATACAACCCCAATTCCAAAAAAGTTCTGAAGCTGTGCAAAACAAACAGAGTGCAATGATTTGCAAATCTCATAAACCCATATTTCATTCACAATAGACAATAGAAAACACATCAAATGTTTAAATTCGAGAAAATGGAGCATTTTAAGAAAAAAAAATAAGGTAATTCTAAAATTGATGGCAGAAACAAGTCTCAAAAAAGTGATAAGAGAAGAAGGATACATAAATAGTCAAATTCCAGAAATATTGCAAAAATGGGGGGTTGGGGCATTTTTTTTTTTTCTTGGATGAATGAGTGTGAGGATGAAAGAGAACGGAAGATAGTAGAATATATGTAGGTATATGTTGTTAATTAAAAAAAAAAAAAAAGAAATGTGATTTATGGATATTGATCAAGATTCTGTATATTGAATAATGAATAGGAACAGATACATAATGTGAAAGAACCTTGTTTATATGATTTTTTTTTTGTATTTAAGAAAAAGACCAATAAAAAAGAAATTGAAAAAAAAAAAGTGTACAAAAAGCTGGCAAAGTAAGTGGTACTTACAAGGAGCTGGAAGAACATTTTGCAAGTAATTGGGTTAATTGGCAACAGGTCGGTAACATTGTGACCGCCTCCTCCTCCCCTCCGGACAGTGCCATCCCCGCTGCTTCCTCCCAGTGGCATCGCTTGGTGCAGGCCCGCCGGGGTGCCTGTCCTAACAGCCCACCAGCCTTGTCGCGGCACTGCACACCTCCCTTCTCCAGCTCTGACACCAAGCCACACAGAGCACTGGATCAGGGCTCTCCCCAGCCAGATCCTCTCCTGCGAGAGACACCTGTACCCTGTTTGCAGTCCTTAACTGTCTCCTGTGCCATGCCTGCAGTCCCTAACTGTCTCATGTAACATACCTGCAGTCCTTAACTGTCTCCTGTACCATACCTGCAGTAACTAACTGTCTCCTGTACCATGCCTGAAGTCCCTAACTGTCTTCTGTACCATGCCTGCAGTCCCTGTCTCCTGTACCATGCCTGCAGTCCCTAAATGTCTATTGTACCATGCCTGCAGTCCCTAAATGTCTCCTGTACCGTGTCTGCAGTCCCTGACGATCTCCTGTACCATGCCTGCAGTCCCTAACTGTCTCCTGTACCGTGTCTGCAGTCCCTGACGATCTCCTGTTCCATGTCTGCAGTCCCTAACTGTCTCCTGGACCAGGCCTGCAGTCTCTGACTGTTTTTCTACCATGTCTGCAGTCCCTAACTGTCTCCTGTACCATGCCTGCAGTCCCTAACTGTCTATTGTACCATGCCTGCAGTCCCTAACTGTCTCCTGTACCATGTCTGCAGTCCCTGACGGTCTCCTGTACCATGCCTGCAGTCCCTAACCGTCTCCTGGACTATGTCTGCAGTCCCTGACAGTCTCCTGTACCATGCCTGCAGTCCCTGACTGTCTCTTATACCATGCCTGCAGTCCCTGACTGTCTCTTGTACCATGTCTGCAGTCCCTAACTGTCTCCTGTACCATGCCTGCAGTCTCTGACTATCTCCTGTACCATGCCTGCAGTCTCTGACTATCTCCTGTACCATGTTTGCAGTCCCTAACTGTCTCCTGTACCATGCCTGCAGTCTCTGACTATCTCCTGTACCATGCCTGCAGTCTCTGACTGTCTCTTGAACCATGTCTGCAGTCCCTAACTGTCTCCTGTACCATGCCTGCAGTCTCTGACTATCTCCTGTACCATGCCTGCAGTCACTTCTGCCTGTTGCCTCCCTCTTCCCTCTACCAGCTTTCACCCCTGCCTCCATGTTTCCTAATATTCCCATTCCTCCCAGCGATCACAGCCTTTTCCATCCCAACTCTCCCACCCCGCAATCCCTATTTCACCCTACCCTCAACTACCGCCAGTCTGCCACGCCACCTCCCAAACCACCCCTCTTCCTGGGCGATAGGTATCGGTAATCGGTGTTAAAAAAGTGCCATCGGTGCATCCCTAGTTCTAATTATAGAGTGTTTGGTGCCCCATGCTTCCTCATTAGCATTCTATATTTGGATCTCTGAAGGACAATGTGATATTATGTAAGTGTTACATTCATACAAATCCCAAATACAAGAAGAGAACTGGAAACTAATTACTGTGCTGCACCCATCACCTGTGTGGTCACATCTCCACCCCTCATCCTATATAATGCTGAACCCGGCCATACCTGATACAGGACCCGCCGGCGCCGACTACTACACCACACAGGTCAGTGCCACAGCCAGATATTCTGGCATTTTTCTAACTACTGACTCATCAACTTATTATTTATGAGATATGTTTATCTAAGTGTTATTTTACAGCTTTATTTGTATCCTATGAGTTTTTTTTTTTAACATGTTAATGCAAGTTTTGCAATATCTCTAATTCCGCAGATTTTATTAAAATAATCCCTGTTGAGCCGGCCTTGTTCCGGGACTTCCTGAGGCACTTCCTGAGGCACTTCCTGTTATAAGGGTGACAACGCTCTGTCCCTGGCTCCCGCGTTGTTACCCTGTCAGATGGGCCTATGGTGGAGACTACAAGAGTCTTTTTCTACACACATTACACAGGCATGGTCCACCAGGAAACCCACCCTGAGAAATAGCATGTGGCCATTGTCAGGGTGCATGTAGGCAGGAAGTGGTTGCAAAGAGACTCCATAAGGGCGCCGGACACATGGATTCCTATGTTGTTGTTTTTTTTTTTGAAGCACATGATTAAAGCCAGAGGCTCTATTTGGCTTAATAAAAGGGTGGGCTCGGGGCGCAGAGCACTGCGCCCTGAGCCCACCCAGTTGTGTGACATTAGCGAATACATTTTCTGCTTCTCCTCCTGGCCAATCAGGAAGTGGGTCCTGAAACTCCCGGGCCAATCGGGTCTCAGAACCCACTTCCTGTTTGCATAGACATGCGCAGCACCCCCAAGCCCAAACACATATGCATGCGTATATACTGTAAGGGTGCTGGCCCCCCTCCCCCTTTTTTTAATTTTTGTTTATTTAATTGTTTACATTTTTTTGCATTACACCAGATGGTCCCCAGGGCCTCCCTCCCATTTTATTTATTTATTTTAATATATATATATATAGATATAGATATATATATATATCTATATCTATATATATATCTATATAGATATAGATAGATATATAGATAGATATATCTATCTATATATAGATAGATATATATATATATTTATATTTATTTTTTGCATTACACCTGTAAGGGGCCCAATGATCCCCACCCCCGGTTCTCTGCTCCAGGGGGGCCCTACCTAAAGCTGTGTAAGGGGCCCCAAAATTTGTAATGGCTGCCCTGCCAGGCACACCTGGTATACCCCGTGGTATAACCTATATCTGTTTTGCTGGGAGGAGAAGCAACAAGCCCCCGGCTCTTCCCACTGGGCAGCTTCCAGGAGCCCTACCCCGAATCTAGCACCACCACCTCCTGAGCCAACTCCAGGCCGCCTTCCCGTCTCACCCCCCCCCCCCCCCCTGGGTGGGGGGGGAGGGGTTTCTAGTGCAAGTGAGGGGGGCAGAGGCAGCTTCTAGGAGCCAGCACCACCTCCAATCACTGCCGTACCGTCTGTCTCCTGCGGGGGTGGTGGCGGTTGTGCGAGTGAGGGGGGCAGTTTTTTTTGGCCCCCCCCCCAAAATATTGAGCACCAGCCGCCACTGAAAGAGACTGTGGGAGAGCTGCAATACAATATGTAACACAGGATGGAAAAGGGTAAAAGCGGGTGAATTTGAAGTATATCTGAGGACAAACAGGGCCGGCCTTAGGTGTTCAGGCGCCCTGTGTGAGCTAATCATGTGGCGCCCCCCCCCCCATCATTACCCCTCGCCCCCTGGTCATCTAAACATACACAAAGAGGAAAAAAATTGTAACAAATAATTTATTTTAATTTAACTTTACATTACACAGCACCCTGCATTTCTGGACCCCTTTACATTACACAGCCCCTTGCCCCACTTTACATTACACAGCACCCTGTGCCTCTGGACCCCTTTACATTACACAGCATCCTGCGCCCCTGGACCCCTTTACATTACACAGCATCCTGCTCCTCTGGACCCCTTTACATTACACAGCATCCTGCGCCTCTGGACCCCTTTACATTACACAGCATCCTGCGCCTCTGGACCCCTTTACATTACACAGCATCCTGCGCCTCTGGACCCCTTTACATTACACAGCACCCTGCACCTCTGGACCCCTTTATATTACACAGAACCCTGCATCACTGCACCCCTTTACATTTCACAGCACCCTGCAGCTCTGGACCCCTTTATATTACACAGAACCCTGCATCAATGGACCCCTTTACATTACACAGAAACCTGCAGCTCTGGACCCCCTGCATGTTACACAGACCCTCCTACAGTGCAGACCCCCTTTCAGTGTACCCCCCCCTCCCTTCAGAGGTACCTGCTCGCCCCCCCCCCCCACTCCTCTGGATGGCCACACGGTGCCCCTGTTGCCCATGGCGCCCTGTGCGGCCGCACAGCTTGCACACCCCAAAGGCCGGCCCTGAGGACAAAACCTTAAACCTTTTTTTTTTTTTGATACAGTAGGGAATTATTATAACCCCGGTTTGTTTTGTTTGAAGAGCGTGATTAGAATCGTGTTGTATATTGTTATATGGATGTTCATCTACATGTCTGTGTCTCATCTGTAGGGCTCGTCCTTTCTCTTTGTTCAAACAATTGATAACGTTTTGGTGATCATGGGGCCGTCCTCTGGATTCCTTTTGGTACTGATTGGTGAGTAGAAATCACCATTTCACTGTCTAGCAAACTGTTTGGGGGCCAGACAGTGGACAATAGAGGGGGAAAAAACACCCTGGCATCAGAAGTTAGTTGGAGTAAAAACGATCACATCTGAGGTCCAAATGGTGCCCCCAGGATTGGTGTCAATGGAAATAATCAGAGTTCCTCTGTCATTGGTGCCAGCGGGAGTAATACAATCCCCGCCCCCCAGCATTGGGGTCAGTGGGAGTAAAACCCCCCACCAGCATTGAAAACAGTGGGAGTATTGACCCCCAAGCATGGGGGTCGGTGAGAGTAATTAATCCTCCAGCATTCGGAGTAATAGGGTCAGTAGGAGTAATAAAATCTCCCCCCCCCCCCTCAGCATTGAGGTCAGTGGGAGTAATAACGCTCCCCAGCATTGGGGTCAGTGGGAGAAATAACCCCCCAGAATTGGAGTTAGTGGGAGTAATAAAATCCCCTCTCAGCATTGGGGAATAAAATCCCCCCCCCCCCCCCACTGGCATTGAGAACAGTGGGAGTATTGACATTAGGGTCAGTGGGAGAAACGCTCCCCCAGAATTGGGGTCAGTGGGAGTAATAAAATCCCCCCCAGCATTGGGGTCAGTGGGAGCAATACCTCCCCCCACCCACCAGTATAGAGAACATTGGAAGTATTGACCCCCCAGCATTGGGGGTCAGTGGTAGTACTAACTCCCACCCCCCAGCATTGGGGTCAGTGGAAGTATTGACCCCCCACAGCATTGTAGTCAGTGCTAATAATAACCTCCACCCCCCAGCATTGGGGTCAGTGGGAGTAATAACCCCCCACCCAGCTTTGGGGTCAGTGAAAATAATAACCCCCCCCCCCCCCCCCAGCATTGTGAACAGTGGAAGTATTGACCCCCCCCAGCATTGGGGTCAGTGGGAGTAATAACCCCCCACCCAGCTTTGGGGTCAGTGAAAATAATAACCCCCCCCCCCAGCATTGTGAACAGTGGAAGTATTGACCCCCCCCCAGCATTGGGGTCAGTGGGAGTAATAACCTCCACCCCCCAGCATTGGGTCAGTGGGAGTAATAACCCCCCCCCACCCAGCATGGTATTGACCACTCCAGCATTGGAGTCAGTGGGAGTAATAACCTCCCCCCCCCCTCAACATTGAGAACAGTGGGAGTATTGACCCCCCAGCATTAGGGTCAGTGGCATGAATAAATTAATCCTCCAGCATTCAGAGTAATAGGGTCAGTAGGAGTAATAAAATCCCCCCCCCCCCCTCAGCATGGGGTCAGTGGAAGTAATCAAAGTCCCTCTGTCATTTTTGTCAGTGAAATTAATACAATTGCCCTCTTCCCCAGTATTGGGGTCAGTTGAAGTAATAAAATACCCCCCCTCCCCCGGCATTGGGGTGATAGGGGTTATAACTCTCCACTAATCCATACAAAATATAAATAGGGTTTAAAAATATGCTTTGGGAAAGTAATAAAAAAAAAACGTAGTTAGAAGAATAAATGAACACATTGATTTATTTTATTGATCCATAAATTACTTTTTATTTTTCAGGTGTCGCCTTCATGCTAATATATGCTGCACCAGGTATGTATAAACATGACTTCCCTCCATAGAAGGAGCTGATGGTGTGACTGGGTAAGGGGGGGGGGGTCGCCACACTCCCTTAAATCCCCCCCCCCCCAAAGATTCCCTTCTAGAATAATACTTACTCCCGACACCCTCAATTTCCCCCTTTCAACACAAATTCTCTCCCCCAAATTCCTTGTGGTGCCCCCACCCCCACCTCACATGACACCACAGTGTCCCAGGGCAGATGTCCCTCCTGGCCACCCCTTGTCCAGGTTCTGTTTCCAAAGTTTATCTTGCTTTATCTTGCTGGTCCAAAATATCATTATTAATGCCTTTTTTTTTTTCATTTTAACATTTTCAGTCCCTGACACTAAGGCCCAGATTCACAGAGCGATTACGCGTGCGCAACTGCTGTTGCGCGTGCGTAAGTCTAAATGTGCGCGTGCGTATAGTTGGACGCGATTCACAAAACAATATACGCCAGAAATCGACGTTTTTTGGTCCGGCGTAATTGAGTTAGACATTCGCTTCCCTTCGCGCAAAACTGCGCTAGACACACCATTGATTTGCTAGTCAAATATGCTAATGAGGGAGTTACGGGGATCCACAAAAAAACGCAGTTGCTGCGCAGGCTACGCGATGTGCGCAACTGCAAAATGTCCTGTCTAAAGTTAGAGCACATAAAAGCTGGTCTAACTTTTGAAAAAAAGTCTAATTGTCAGATAAAGCAACACCGTTACTGAGGAGCAGACCACACACACGTGTTGCACTACAATTTGACTGCCAACATGCTAGGGGCATCGTCGCTCATAGCTGCACTAGTGAATATAGATGACCAAAGAAGGAGGAGGGCACGGAGGATGGCACGGGAGAGGGTATACCGCACCCGCATACACCTGTTTGGCATGAATGATTCAGAGGTCTTTCGCATCTTCAGATTCCCCCCTCATGCCATCCTGGAATTAACCACAACCTTGCAGGAGGACATCACCAGCCCAACACACCGCTCACATGCAGTGCAGCCACTGGTCAAGGTCCTGGCAACACTCCATGTCCTTGCCAGTGGCTCTTTTCAGCGTACAAGTGGAGTGGTGGCTGGGATGTCACAATCCTCCATGAGCAGATGTGTGCACCAGGTTGTCCCTGCAATCCTCACACGCTTGGCCAACCAAATCATCAAACCCACCACTGAGGAGCTTCGAATCAAGGCAATGGCAGATTTCTACCGAATTGCCAGATTCCCACGCACCATCGGGGCCATAGATTGCACACATGTGGCACTCCAGCCCCCCCATGAGACCGAGCACATGTACCGCAATCGGAAGAATTGGCACTCCATCAACGTACAGGTGATAGTTGATGCCCAAGGCCTCATATGGCACGTCCGTGCCAAACACCCAGGGTCCAGCCATGACAGCTACATCTACAATCAAAGCCACATCCGAACAGAATTCGAACAGAACGTGTATGGGAACACCTGGCTGGTTGGTGAGTGACATGGGAGTCAGGCATGACTATCCCCTCCCGTGATGCACAACAGAAGTGGCACATGCATGACTAACATTCTCCTGTCTTTTCCTTTACAGGTGACTCTGCATATGCACTGGGACCCCATCTCATGACTCCTATCCGGAACCCCCAAACCCCAGGAGAGGAACGATACAATGAAGCACACATCAAAACCCGTGCAGTGGTGGAGCGCACCTTTGGCCTCCTGAAGTCACGTTTCCGATGCCTGGATAAGTCTGGGGGTACACTGTTGTATTCCCCAAACTTCGTGTGCCATATCATCGCTGCATGTTGCATGCTACACAATCTCGCAGTGAGGAAGGGCCTGCAGGTTGAGCTACGTGATGATCTGACCCCCCAACCAGAAAATCAACCCCTAACCGAGGATACCCCGTCTTCTGAGGGAAGAGCAGTCAGGAGGCAGCTCATATTGGGCATCTTTGCACGTTAAACACACACATTAATCATGGCACAATGAGAATGCATGCATGCACACCACTATGGTCCCTAGCACACACACCCCACATCCTCCTCAAATTGGATTGGCACCAGTCCACCATGCAAGACTGGTGAGCAGTAACGCCACGTCAAGGCTCCAATTATGTCACTGTACATTCATACACCATTCACACGGACCTGGGAATCACTTCTCCCTGGTCCTGGGGAACCCTTCTCCACCAAAATTGAGGGTGACACCCCTTTTCCAGCAGGAATGTCACCCCCACATTCAAACATCATTCACAACCCAAAATATGCCAAAAAAGTCAAACAAAAAAAAATGCATAGCAAAAAAAAATTGCATAGAAAAAACAAAAAAAAGCAGAGAACAAAAATAAAAAAGCTTTCAAAACAAACAAAAGGGGGAAAAAAAAATTATTGCCCTCTGCCTGAGCCACGCCTGGGGCGCCCCCGGCCACGGCCCCGGACCCTCAGGGGAGACGCATGGGGGAGGGGAAAAGCCGGGGAAGGAGGAGCAGCCCCTGAGATCTGCCCACCTGGCGGCCTGCCCTCCAAGGCCACGGCTATTCTGTCCAGGGCAGCACCAAGTGTTGCCGTGTTGCCCTGGATAGCCTGGGTAAGGGCCCTCACATCCTGCCCAACGCCTGCTGCTGTAGTTTGCAGGTCATTTAGGCAGGTTGTGGAGGCCCGGGAGTGGGAGTCCAGGTTACCCAGGCTATCATTAATGGAGGACAGGCTCTGATCCACCCGCCCCATAGTCTGGCAGAGCTGTCTCAGAAGGCGGGTCTGGGTGGCCAGGTTCCTTCTCAGACAGGCGGGCATGAGATTGGGCGCCCCCCTGGTGCTTTGGGATGACCTCCTGGCTCCAGCTGATGGTTGTGGCCGGGGAGAAGGGGAGGCCCTTGTGAGGGGAGCCATGTTGGGGGAGGAGGGGGGGGGGCTGACCCTTAGGGAGGGCAGGCTTCTTGCAGCCAGAGGGGAAGAGTCCGCAGAAACCAAACGGCCAGTGCCTTCCATGGACTCCTCCTCCTCATGATTCTGCTCCTCCTCATGATCGTCCTCCGCATGATCCTCCCCCTCCTCTTGTTCCTCCTCTGCGGACTCTGGCCTTGTTGGGGGGGCCTCATTAGGCTGCTGTCCTGGGGTTGGAGCGGTCAGTCCAGATGGCCCTGCACCCTCCTGCACAGCTGTGGATGACACAAAACATTCACAGGTTGGAGGATCCACACACTTGCCACATATTCCCTTTCACCCCCTCCCCCACACATGCTACACACCTGAGAGAAATAAAAACCTTACCTGGCACCGCGGGGACCGGACTTGTGTCAAAGCCTGGCAGGCCCTCCACTTCATGCCGGTGAAAGGTCAGGGCCACCACACGCTCCGTCGCTGAAAATCTAACCCGGCATGGTGGGCCCCCTCCTGTGCCCCTGGCATGGGCATTTATTGCGGCCAGTTTTTTTTTCACCTCACGCCGGAGGTCATTTATTTTCTTTTCTATCCCAGAGCGGGTCCGTGTCTCCCCCTCCCCCGATGAATTGACCTGCTCTGTGATCATATCCAATATCTCCCTCCTCCTGGCCGGGGTGGTGGTGGCACTCTGCGGGCCGTGGAGAAAACGCCCATAGTCGGTAATGGCCCGGGCAAGAATTCTTTTTTCCCCCACAGTAAAATTGAGCTTTCTTTTTCTCTCAGTCATACTTCCAAACAAACTCACTAGCAGTCACCAAAAATCTGTCACAAATACAAGCACAACCAATCAGACAAGAACACACACAAAGAGAAAAAGAACAGCCAAAAATCACACTAGCACTCAGCAAGAAACACACACAAAAAAATCAGATGAAAAAATAAAGCAAGAAAACAAACGCTCAGAAATCTATCAATCAAACAAACAGTCTCAAACACTTATCAAAATACACTTTCACAAAACTACCAACAAGCACTAGATCACACAGAACACTAATCTGACACCTACAAAACACACTCTAACGAACAACAGAGCAAAAGCACTTGGTTCAATGGGAAGGGACACAAAGGGATGTACTTTTGCAATGGAAGTGCGTTTGTGTGTGTCTATTTATGCTGTCTGCGTAGTTCACAACGTTGCCCTTGTCCATTTCCAATTTCACTGATTGCGCCGCTCCCGAGTTGTGAGCATGCGCACAACGGAGCTGACATGGTTTCCTTCACGCGCGCATGCGCGAGTCGGCCGGCCCTTCATTTGCATGGGGTCACGGCTCATTTCAATGTAACACGCCCACGTCCCTCCCAATTTGTATTACTCCTCCTTACGCCTCCGGAAAAAACCTTACGTTTGCGCAAGCTCTTGCGTAAAAGCTACGTGAATCGCCGGATTACGCGGCTAGATTGCGCAAGTCTAACGGAAAAGTGGTGCGCAACGCCGGAATGATAATGCGCCGATCTACGTGAATCTGCCCCTAAGTGCCCACCGGATCAAGTATATGAACCTTGTGGAAGTCCATGTTCCGTCAATTGCGGCCAAAGGAAAGAATCCCAGGCGTGCCTTGATATGTGTCTGATTGGCTGTGTCTGTAAGACTGGATTCAAGTTTCAGAAGGGGAGTAATAAGACCCAGTGGCCCAGATTCACAGAGCGATTACGCGTGCGCAACTGCTGTTGCGCGTGCGTAAGTCTAAATGTGCGCGTGCGTATAGTTGGACGCGATTCACAAAACAATATACGCCAGAAATCGACGTTTTTTGGTCCGGCGTAATTGAGTTAGACATTCGCTTCCCTTCGCGCAAAACTGCGCTAGACACACCATTGATTTGCTAGTCAAATATGCTAATGAGGGAGTTACGGGGATTCACAAAAAAACGCAGTTGCTGCGCAGGCTACGCGATGTGCGCAACTGCAAAATGTTCTGTCTAAAGTTAGAGGACCTAAAAGCTGGTCTAAATTTTGAAAAAAAGTCTAATTGTCAGATAAAGCAACACTGTTAGTGAGGAGTTCAGCAGTCACACGTGTTGCCCAACAATCTGTATGCCAACATGCCAGGGGCATCGTCGCGCATAGCTATACTACTGACTTTAGATGAACAAAGAAGGAGGAGGGCACGGAGGATGGCACTAAGGAGGGCACGGGAGATGTTTTTTTTTTTTTTTTATTTGCTTATATAAAATTTACAATTTAAATTAATCTAATACAATATTCTTATCTGATACAAGCCCCTCACTCTTCACTTGATATATCACACACGCATAGACATCTTTGGCATGAGTGATTCTGAGGTGTCTCGCATCTTCAGATTCACCCCTCATGCCATCATGGAATTACCACAACCTTGCAGGAGGACATCACCAGCCCAACACATGGCACCACCCATGACACCCATGACAGCTACATATACAATCAGAGCCCCATCCCCACAGATTTTGAACAGAACATGTATGGGGACAGCTGGCTGGTTGGTGAGTGACATGGGTGGCAGGCATGACTATCCCCTCCCGTGATGCACACCTCACAAGTGGCACATGCATGACTAACATCCTCCTGTCTTTTCCCTTCAAGGTGACTCTGCATATGCACTGGTACCCCATCTCATGACCTCATCTCATGGCAGCTCACATTATGCATCTTTGCACGTTAAACACACACATTAATCATGGCACAATGAGAATGCATGCATGCACACCACTGTGGCCCATAGCACACACACCCCACATCCTCATCCATGGGATTGGCACCAGTCCACCATGCAGGACTTGTGAGCTGCAACGCCATGCCACGGCTCCAATTATGTCACTGTACATTCATACACCATTCACACAGACCTGGCGATCACTTCTCCACCACAAATGAGGGTGACACCCCTTTTCCCGCAGGAATATCACCCCCACATTCCAAAATCATACACAAACAGAACCAAAAAAATTAAATAAATGACGAGCAAAAATAAAAAATGCCCAGCAAAAATATAATTTAAACAAAATAACAACAAAGAAAACACATAAAAGACAAAAATCACTCTGCAAAACAGTCCTCAAATATCTCAAAGACACGTCACAAACAAACAAAAGCACCTTGCTGTATAGGGAGGGATACAAAGGGATGTATTTTTGCAAAGGAAGTGCATTTGTGTGTGTCTATTTATGCTGTCTGCGTAGTTCATAAAGTTGCCCTAGTCCACTTCCAATTTCACTGATTGCGCCGCTCCCGAGTTGTGAGCATGCGCACAACGGAGCTGACATGGTTTCCTTCACGCGCGCATGCGCGAGTCGGCCGGCCCTTCATTTGCATGGGGTCACGGCTCATTTCAATGTAACACGCCCACGTCCCTCCCAATTTGTATTACTCCTCCTTACGCCTCAGGAAAAAACCTTACGCTTGCGCAATCTCTTGCGCAAAAGCTTTGTGAATCGCGGGATTACGCGGCTAGATTACGCAAGTCTAACGGAAAAGTGGTGCGCTACGCCGGTCCAATAATGCGCCGATGTACGTGAATCTGGGCCAGTGTGTCCCCTGCAACTCAACCCATGCAGGTTAAGGTGCTGAGCCCCCCTCCCCCTCTATCCAGAAGATTACAGAGAAGATTATAGGAAGACAAGAAGAAGAACCTGCTAAAAAAAAATCATGTAAACATGTATATATATTAATAATATTAAATAATAATAAATATCTATAATATATATATATATATATATATATATATATATATATATATATATATATATATATATATATATATATGAAGTTAAATAGAGACTCTGGTACTAGTAGTAGTTGCAATAAAAAAAATACATGTATATATATTAATAATATAATGTTATATAATAATAAATATCTATAATATATAATACTGTAATATATAATAATAATAATAATATATATATATATATATATTATTATTAATATATATACATATATTTTTTTGATTATATTTATTTTTTAGTATATTGACATTATATATATATATATATATATATATATATATATATATATATATATAAAATAAATGTCAGTATACTAAAAAATAAATATAATCAAAAATATATGTATATAATATATATTAATAATATAATAATAAATAATATTAATATATATATGTGTGTGTGTGTGTATATATATATATATATATATATATATATATATATATATATATATATATACATATATATATATATATATATATATATATATATATATATATATATATATATATATATTATTAATATATAAACATATACTCTTTTGATTATATTTATTTTTTAGTATATTGACATTTATATATATATATATATATATATATATATATATATATATATATATATATATATATATATATATATATATATATAATAAATGTCAATATACTAAAAAATAAATGTAATAAAAAAATATATATGTATGTATATATTAATAGTATAATAATAAATAATTATCAATATATATATATATCTGTGTGTGTGTGTGTATATATATAATAAATATCAATATACAAAACAATAAATATACAGTTCCTTGCAAAAAGTATTCAAACCCCTTGAAATGTTCCACATTTTGTCATGTTACAACCAAAAACATAAATGTGTTTTATTGGGATTAAAAAAAATGGCTGCACAAATACTGTGCGACTTAGAAAGTTGCAACAACCACCATTTTATTCTCTAGGATCTTTGCTAAAAAAAAACCAAAAAAAAACACATATATAATGTTTAGGGGTTCTAAGTAATTTTCCTGCAAAATAAATGATGATTTTTACACTTATGAGAGAAGTATCAGAATTGGCATGGGAGGCAAGTGGTTAAAGATGTTTGTTTATTTTCTACTATGTTTTATTTTAATTTTTTACACTTTGTTTTGGGTAAAAGTCAATAAAATGTTAAAGGGCTTGTAAAGGTAATTTTTTCCCCCTAAATATCTTCCTTTACCTTAGTGCAGTCCTCCTTCACTTACCTCATTCTTCCATTTTGCTTTTAAATGTCCTTATTTCTTCTGAGAAATCCTCACTTCCTGTTCTTCTGTCTGTAACTCCACACAGTAATGTGAGGCTTTCTCCCTGGTGGGGAGTGTCGTGCTCGCCCCCTCCCTTGGACTACTGGAGAGTCAGATAGAGAAAGGAGCTGTGTTAGTTCGCGTCCTGACTCTCCTGTAGTCCAAGGGAGGGGGCGAGCACGATACTCCACACCAGGGAGAAAGCCTTGCATTACTGTGTGGAGTTACAGACAGAAGAACAGGAAGTGAGGATTTCTCAGAAGAAATAAGGACATTTAGGCCTTGTACACACGATCAAATCTGTCTGCTGGAAACGGTCGGCCCGACTGTCCCAGCAAACAGATTCGACCGTGTGTACGGGCGAGCCGACGGATTTTGGCCACCGACAGATTTCAAAGCATGCTTTGAAATCTGTCGGCTGGGAACCCGTCCGCCCGACATGTCTGCTGGTTTGTACGCTAACCAGCAGACATGTCTTCTCGCACACGCGCCGAATGGTTTCGGCGCATGCGCGGAAGTGTTTTACTTCCTGGTGCGGTGACGTGGCGGCGTCAACGTCACCGCCGCGTCACCGACACGTCAGCGCGCCGTCTGCTGGCGGGGATTTTGGTTTGCTCGTGTGTACACGCGAGCAAACCAAAATCCAAGCAGACAGATCTGTTCAAATCGGTCGGTCCGACCGATTTGAACAGATAGATTGCCTCGTGTGTACGAGGCCTTAAAAGCAAAATGGAAGGATGAGGTAAGTGAAGGAGGAATGCACTAAGGCAAAGGAAGATGTTTAGGAAAACATTTTTCTACCTTTACAACCCTTTTAAGATATACACAGTGAGCCAGATTCAGAACATCGGCGTATCTAGAGATACGCCGCGTAAATACTAAGAATAGCCGGCGTATCTTTTTTCTGTATTCAGAAAACAAGATACGCCGGAATTCAGCTAAGATACGAGCGGCGTAAGTCTGTTACACCGTCGTATCTTAGTTGCATATTTACGCTGGCCGCTAGGTGGCGCTTCCGTCGATTTACACAGGTCGAATATGTAAATTAGGGAGTTACGGCGATTCACGAACGTACTTGCGGCCGGGCATCGTAGTTTACGTCGTTTGCGTAAGCGTTAGTCCGGCGTAAAGTTACCCCTGCTATATGAGGCGCAGCCAATGTTAAGTATGGACGTCGGGACAGCGTCGAATTGTACGTCGTTTGCGTAAATCGTTCGGGAATGGGGCTGTACGTAAGTTACGTTCACGTCTTTTACATTGACTACTTGCGTCGCGATTTCACGCATGCGCACTGGTATACGTCCACGCGCCGTTCAGAAAATACGTAAATTGCGTGGGGTCATGATTCATTTACACGAATCACGCCCCCACATGACGAATTTGAATTAGGCGCCCTTACGCCGGACACTTTACTCTACGCCGCCGCAACTTATGGGGCAAGTGCTTTCTGAATAAGGCACTTGCCCATAAAGGTTGCGGAGGCGTAGCGTAAAGAGCATACGCTACGCCCGCACACAATTACGCCCCCCTTCTCTGAATCTGGCCCAGTGTCTGTTCATTGTTAGTTGTACTGCGATTGAACAGCAGGGGGCAATAGATATGAGAAACTTGTAACAGATACAAAGTAACAACTAAGCAGATGCGTATAAAATCAATCATCCGGTTGCCCGGGGAAGCTGTTTGTGTTTTGATAATTAAATCTAATATTCTCAACCACACATCTCCGTGTCATTTTATATTCCTCCATGAAATACACCTCCACGTCATATAAATCAAATATTCACCAACATAAACCGTAAAGAGGGAGAGAGGGAGACGGTGATACGTGATCATGGGGGGGGGGATTCAGTCTGGTTTTTATTGGATCCTCCTCACCGTTGATTCATAAAACTTTCCATCACATCGTTTCCATTCCTATAATACGATATAAAAGGGATATATGAGAAATTGCAATTGTTTTACCATCACCTAATGACTGCTTAAAGTGGACCTGTCATCGGAAATGCTTTTCATGTCACGTGCGGCACGCTCATTATGCGCCTCTTGCCTCTCAGAGGTCGCCCTTTACTCCCTGGCTCGTGCAGCCTATTGCATTAGAGTGCGCACCTCAAAGCTCCAACACATGTGCATTTGTGACATATTAACCACTTAAGACCCGGACCATTATGCAGGTTAAGGACCTTGCCCCTTTTTGCGATTCGGCACTGCGCCGCTTTAACTGACAATTGCGCGGTCGTGCGACGTGGCTCCCAAACAAAATCGGCGTCCTTTTTTCCCCACAAATAGAGCTTTCGTTTGGTGGTATTTGATCACCTCCGCGTTTTTTATTTTTTGCGCTATAAACAAAAATAGAGCGACAATTTTGAAAAAAAGAATGCAATATTTTTAACTTTTTGCTATAATAAATATCCCCCAAAAAGATATAAAAAAAACATTTTTTTCCCCCTCAGTTTAGGCCAATCCGTATTCTTCTACATATTTTTGGTTAAAAAAAAAATCGCAATAAGCGTTTAGCGATTGGTTTGCGCAAAATCTATAGCATTTACAAAATAGGGGGATAGTTTTATGGCGTTTTACTACTAGTGGCGGCGATCAGCGATTTTTTTCATGACTGCGACATTATGGCGGACAGCGGACAGTTTTGAACAATTTTTGGGACCATTGTCATTTTCACAGCGAAAAGTGCTATAAAAATGCACGGATTACTGTGAAAATGACAATTGCAGTTTAGGAGGCGCTGTAGGAGTTAAGTGTGACCTCATATGTGTTTCTAACTGTAGGGGGCGTGGCTGGACATGTGACGTCAGTGATCGCCTTTCCCTATATCAGGGAACAGACGATCAGTGTCACTGCCACAATGAAGAACGGGGAAGCTGTGTTTACACTCACCTCTCCCCGTTCTTCAGCTCCGGTGACCGATCGCGGGACACCGGCGGGCGATCGGGTCTGCGGGTCCCGCGGGTGCGGTCACGGAGCTTCGGACCGGGTCGCGAGCGCTCCGCCGGTGGCTGGGCTCTTAAGGAGGACATACAGGTACGTGGATGTGCCCAGCCTTGCAATTCTGCCGACGTATATTGTCGTGAAGGGGTCCTTAAGTGGTTAAAGGGGTACTAAAGGATCATTTATTTAAAAAAAAAAAAAAAATTACAAACATGTCATACCAGGGGCGGACTGACAACTCATGGGGCCCCCGGGCAATAGAAGATTATGGGGCCCCCAGGCTTACAGATGGCCACCATGCCAGGAGGCGGTGCAGAGGCGGGGCAGCTAAAATTTCTGGATTTTCACATCAAAAGCATGTCAGTTTTTGGACATATCAGGGACAGATGTAAAAAAAACACAGATTTTACATACTGTCCCTGGTTTTACTGAGCCTGGCAACCCTGATGGGGCCCCCTAGTGGCATGGGGCCCTCAGGCAGTGCCCGAGTGACTCAATGGTCAGTCCGCCCCTGTGTCATACTTACCTCCACTGTGCAGCTCGTTTTGCACAGAGTGGCCCCAAACATCCTCTTCTGGGGTCCCTCAGCGGCTCTCGTGGCTCCTCCCCGCATTAGATAATCCCCTCTGAGAAGCTCTCTCCCGAGGGGGGTTACCTTGTGGGAGTGTTTCTGAGTCACACCATCGGCGTCTATGGACTCGGCCCCACCCCTCGGTGCCCGCATCATTGGATTTGATTGACAACAGCGGGAGCCAATGGCTGCGCTGCTATCAATCTATCCAATCAATGCCAGGACTCTGTGGAGAAGAGGACACCGGGGACGCGCCGAGCAGGTAAGTAAAACGGGGGGGGGGGGGGGATCAGGCGTTTTTTCACCTTAGCATGCATTAAGGTGAAAAAACAAGAACCTTTACAACCCCTTTAACTGCAGCAGAGAAAAATCCAGTCTCCTCTCTTGCCAGCAGGGACTGTACTCTGTTGCAGAGCTGTGTACATTTTAGAACTGGATGGACAGAACACAAATCCTTTTGACCTCAGCATATTTATACTTAGATATATTTAGATATTGTTATGTAACATCCACCAAGATCTGCCCTTTAAATAAAACTCTGCTTGGTTTGGCACGTTTCCACGCGGTTGAAAGAATTTAATCGACTCGCTCCCATTCTTTACTAAGTCACTGGGTTAGCCTACAAGTCTGCCGGGATTTTCTCAGGATTACTCATCACTAGTAAATCTCCGTCTAGGAATAAACTCTCTGAGGTTTTTATGGCCCTGGAATAGCACAACACAGGAATCAAGCCGAAACATGTTCCGCTTCATTAAAAAAAAAAAAAAAAATGACGTATCCGATCCGCCTTAACGACACTTAGCAACTGAGTCTCCAAACAGCAATCTAAGGCAACACGGCGTGTGATTCTACTACTGGAATGCGTGGGAAAAAGACACGCAACGTGTTAGATATGTGGCACCATGCACGTGGGACTGTAGGAGTCTATTGAAGATTTTAAGTGCCACTAGTTGTGCGACATCAACTAACGCGTCTCAAACCGTAGCAATACAGAAAGGAGCATCAGATCAAAACCGGATTAAAAGAGTCCAAGATTATTCTTATTCTCGGTAAAAGAAAAAAAAAAGAAATCATATAAAAACAGTGTCAGGGATAAGTCCTGGTCGGGAGGTGTATTTCCCTACAAATTTGAGTTGTGCTCTGATGAAGGGGGATTGTCCCTCGAAACACGTTAGCTGAAAGACAATGCAATTTTTTTTTATATAGAAAATCAATAGAATCCTTTACTAACATTTAGTTCACTTTAATCAGCCCCAATTAACTCCTTTTTTTTTCCCCCATTCTTATTCATTTTTAAACTTTTCTGTTTCATTCAACTGCAAATGAAAAGCAAGAGCCGTGTTGTGCACATGGTGGGCCAGATTCAGGAAACATTTACGCCGGCGTATCTCCAGATACGCCACCGTAATTTCAAATTTGCGCCGTCGCATCTTTGCGCCGATACACAAAGCGAGATACGCCGAAAAACAAGGCTTCAGCCACCCAACGTACCTTGCCTACGCCGCCGTAATTTCAAATGTGCGCCGTCGCATCTTTGCGCCGCCGATTCACAAAGCGAGATAAGCCGAAAAACAAGGCTTCGGCCATCCGGCGTAACTTGCCTACGCCGGCGTATCGTGGGCGCATAGTTACGCTGGACGCATCTGGCGTTCCCATTATAAATATGCAAATGAGAAAGATAGGCCGATTCACGAACGTGGATGCGCCCGGCCGCTTCATATACGCGATTTGCGTAAGGCTTACGTCCGGCGTAAAGTTACCCCCTGCTATATGAGGCGCAGCTAATGCAAAGGTATGGGCCAGGGAACGACGCCGTCGAATTTTACGTTGTTTACGCCGTTTACGTAGGTTACGTTCACACGTCGTAGGCATTGCGCGCCGACGTCACTTAGGCATCCGACGTGATTCTGAACATGCGTACTGGGATACGTCCACGGACGGCGCATGCGCCGTTCGTTCGTCACCTAATTTGCAGGGGGTCACGGTTAATTTGAATAAAACACGCACACTGCCTAGCTATTTTGAATTACGTGGACTTACGCCGGCACATTTACGCCACGCCGCCGTAACTTAGGGAGCAAGTGCTTTGTGAATACGGCACTTGCCTCTCTAACTTGCGGCGGCGCAGCCTAAAGAAGATACGCTACGCCCGCACAAAGATACGCCCGGGTACGTGAATCTGGCCCGATATCAGTTAAAGCAATCTGACAAATTAAAAAAATTAATAAATTACATCAGGCTGCTTAATTATCCTTAGTTTGCTCTAATCTGCCCTAATTAACGCCTTCTTCACCGTCTCTCCCTAACTGCTGCTTTTTTCGTATTTCTATTTATCTAACCATTAGAATTTGATCTTTTTTTATTTGCATTTGTCTTGTTTGATATTTTAGTGTTGCATAAAAAAAAAAACAATATTGAAAAAAAATAAAAATAAATGTTATTTAACATTTTGCAATGGTTTGTAGCAGAATCAAAGATCTTGGTAATTTAAAATGGGACAAATGAAATAATAAAATTTATCTGTTTTATGTCATTTTTTTTTTAACCACTTTAAGGACCAAGCCTGTTTTTCAGACTCGGTGTTTACAAGATTAAAACAGTTTTGATGCTGGAAAATTACTTAAAACCCCCAAACATTATATATATTTTTTCTAACACCCTAGAGAATAAAATGTCCGTCGTTGCAATACTTTTTGTCACACCGTATTTGCGCAGCGGTCTTACAAGCGCACTTTTTTGGGGAAAAAAAATCTTTTTTTTTGGAATTAAAAAAAAAGACAACAGTAAAGTTAGCCCAACTTTTTTTGATATATTATGAAAGATAATGTTACACCGAGTAAAATGATACCCAACATGTCACGCTTTAAAATTGCGCCTGCTCATCGAATGGCGACAACTCTTACCCTTAAAAATCTCCATAGGCGACGTTTAAAAAATCCTACAGGTTGCATTTTTTGAGTTCCAGAGGAGGTCTAGGGCTAGAATTATTGCTCTCGCTCTAACGATCGCGGCAATACCTCACTTGTGTGGTCTGAACACAGTTTTCATATGCGGGGCGCTACTCACGTATGCGTTTGCTTCTGCACGCGAGCTCGTCAGGACGGGGAATTTAAAAAAAAAAATTTTTTGTTTTCTTATTTATTTTTATTTATTTTATAAATTTTTACACAAAAAAAAAAAAGAAGAAAAATGGGTCACTTTTATTCCTATTACAAGGAATGTAAACATCCCTTGTAATAGAAAAAAGCATGACAGGTCCTCTTATATGAGATCTGGGGGACAAAAGACCTCACATCTCATATTTACACTAAGGCCCTTTTCACACTGGGGCGTTTTTCAAGCGTTATTCAAGCGTTTTTACAGCGGTATCACAGCGTTATTCGAGCCTTATTACAGCATTATTACAGCGTAATTACATCGTTATTCGAGCGTTATTACAGCGTTATTCGAGCATTGTTACAGCGTAATTACAGCGTTATTCGAGCGTTATTCCAGCGTTATTCGAGCGTTATTACAGCGTTATTCGAGCATTGTTACAGCGTAATTACAGCGTTATTCGAGCGTTATTCCAGCGTTATTCGAGCGTTATTCAATCGTTATTACAGCATTATCACAGCGTTATTCGAGCGTTATTACAGCGTAATTACAGCGTTATTCGAGCGTTATTACAGCGTTATTCGAGCGTTATTACAGCGTTATTCGAGTGTTGTTACAGCGTAATTACAGCGTTATTCGAGCGTTATTCGAGCGTTATTACAGCGTTATCACAGCGTTATTCGAGCGTTATTACAGCGTTATTACAGCGTTATTCGAGCGTTATAACAGCGTTATTACAGCATTATCACAGCGTTTTTCGAGCGTTATTCAATCGTTATTACAGCATTATCACAGCGTTATTCGAGCGTTATTACAGCGTTATTACAGCGTTAATCGAGCGTTATTACAGCATTATCACAGCGTTATTCGAGCGTTATTACAGCGTTATTACAGCGTTAATCGAGCGTTATTACAGCATTATCACAGCGTTATTCGAGCGTTATTACAGCGTTATTACAGCGTTAATTGAGCGTTATTACAGCATTATCACAGCGTTATTCGAGCGTTATTACAGCGTTATTACAGCGTTAATCGAGCATTATTACAGCATAATTACAGCGTTATTCGAGCGTTATTACAGCGTTATTCGAGCGTTATTACAGCGTAGTTACAGCGTTATTCGAGTGTTATTCAAGCGTAATTACAGCGTTATTACAGCGTTATTCGAGCGTTATTACAGCATTATCACAAGCGTTATTACAGCGTTATTACAGCGTTATTCAAACGTTACTACAGCGTTATTCGAACGTTATTCGAGCGTTAGTACAGCGTTATTCGAGCGTTATGACAGCGTTATTACAGCGTTATTCGAGCGTTATTACAGCGTAATTACAGCGTTATTCGAGCGTTATTCAAGCGTTATTACAGCGTTATTCGAGCGTTATTTGAGCGTTATTACAGCGTTATTCGAGCGTTATTACAGCATTATCACAAGCGTTATTACAGCGTTATTACAGCGTTATTCAAACGTTACTACAGCGTTATTCGAACGTTATTCGAGCGTTAGTACAGCGTTATTCGAGCGTTATGACAGCGTTATTACAGCGTTATTCGAGCGTTATTACAGCGTAATTACAGCGTTATTCGAGCGTTATTCAAGCGTTATTACAGCGTTATTCGAGCGTTATTTGAGCGTTATTACAGCGTTATTCGAGCGTTATTCAAGCGTTATTACAGCGGTATTCGAGCGTTATTCGAGCGTTATTACAGTGTTATTCGAGCGTTATTGAAGCGTTATTACAGCGGTATTCGAGCGTTATTACAGCGTAGTTACAGCGTTATTCGAGTGTTATTCAAGCGTAATTACAGCGTTATTACAGCGTTATTCGAGCGTTATTACAGCATTATCACAAGCGTTATTACAGCGTTATTACAGCGTTATTCAAACGTTACTACAGCGTTATTCGAACGTTATTCGAGCGTTAGTACAGCGTTATTCGAGCGTTATGACAGCGTTATTACAGCGTTATTCGAGCGTTATTACAGCGTAATTACAGCGTTATTCGAGCGTTATTCAAGCGTTATTACAGCGTTATTCGAGCGTTATTTGAGCGTTATTACAGCGTTATTCGAGCGTTATTCAAGCGTTATTACAGCGGTATTCGAGCGTTATTCGAGCGTTATTACAGTGTTATTCGAGCGTTATTAAAGCGTTATTACAGCAGTATTCGAGCGTTATTACAGCGTTATTACAGTGTTATTCGAGCGTTATTCAAGCGTTATTACAGCGGTATTCGAGCGTTATTCGAGCGTTATTACAGCATTATCACAGCGTTATTCGAGCGTTATTACAGCATTATTCGAGCGTTATTACAGCGTTATTACAGTGTTATTACAGTGTTATTACAGCGTAATTACAGCGTTATTCGAGCATTATTACAGCGTTATTACAGTGTTGTTACAGCGTTATTACAGCGTTATTACAACGTTATTCGAGCGTTATTACAGCATTATCACAAGCGTTATTACAGCGTTATTACAGCGTTATTCAAACGTTACTACAGCGTTATTCGAACGTTATTCGAGCGTTAGTACAGCGTTATTCGAGCGTTATGACAGCGTTATTACAGCGTTATTCGAGCGTTATTACAGCGTAATTACAGCGTTATTCGAGCGTTATTCAAGCGTTATTACAGCGTTATTCGAGCATTATTACAGCGTTATTACAGCGTTGTTACAGCGTTATTACAGCGTTATTACAACGTTATTCGAGCGTTATTACAGCATTATCACAGCGTTATTACAGCGTTATTACAGCGTTATTCGAGCAAAGCCTTATCTGCAATGCCAATGTGTTGGTAAAGCACCGATAAGACCCTAACGTTTTAGGCACTTTTCACACTGGGGCGTTTTTCACGCGTTATTACAGCATTTTAGCGTTAAAAATAGCGCTCTCAAAACGCTCATAAAACACTCTCCATGCATCTCAATGGACCTTTTCACACCGAGTTTTATGCAAGCAGCATCTTTGGAGCAGCTTTTGAGCGCTGAAAATAACGCTCCAAAAACGCTCCTCTTCATTGAAATGAATTAAAAAGCGCTGTAAAAACGCCTTACCCTTTCACACCGAGGCACTGCAAAAACGCCCTAAAACTTTAGGGTATTATCGGTGCTTTACCAGCACATTGGGATTGCAGATAAGGCTTTGCTCGAATAACGCTGTAATAACGCTCGATTAACACTCGAAAAACGCTTCAGTGTGAAAAGGGCCTTAGGGCATTTTTGCAGTGCCTCGGTGTGAAAGGGTAAGGCATTTTTACAGCGCATTTAAATTCATTTCAATGGAGAGGGGCGTTTTTGTAGCTTTTTTTTTTAGCGCTCAAAAGCTGCTCCAAAGATGCTGCTTGCAGGACTTTTCTCAACGCCCCGCCAGTTCAACGCCCCAGTGTGAAAGCATAAGGCGTTTTTACAGCGCTTTCAATTCATTTCAATGGAGAGGGGCGTTTTTTTTTCAGCGCTCAAAAGCTGCTGTGAAAAGGTCCATTGAGATGCATGGAGAGCGTTTTATGAGCGTTTTAAAAGCGCTATTTTTAATGCTAAAATTCTGCAAAAAAGATTCAGTGTGAAAGGGGTCTTAAATTGCAATAATAATAAAAAAAAAATTGTCATTTGAAAAAATGACAACAAGAAAATATGCCTTTAAGCAGCAAGGGCGCAAGTGATGTTTTGACGTCGCGTCCGCCCTGCTATGCTATGGAGACGGGTGGGGGCCATCTTGCCCTCACTCGTATCCCAGCCGAGCAGGACATAGGACGCACCACCGATAACGGTGATCTTGCGGCAAATGCGCAGCGGAGACCACCGTTATTGTTAACAGGACCGCTCACAGGAAAGATGGATACCTCGGTTGTGGCATAGAATGTGAATAGATACCACAAAATACTTTCAGTGTTACATTTCACAGACTAACAGTGAGCAAATCAGAGGTGTTCATTGTTCGGGTTTACATACGCTTTAAATTCAATTCTTGTAGGATGCGACTAATCGCTGTCAATCATGGCACAAAGAAAAAGGAAATTTTCCCACCGCCTCGTCTTATAAGAGACAAATTAGAGAGTTCAAGACGTTTGTTGAAGTTACATCACTTGCCAAGACAACAGGACAGCTCATGTTGAAGTAAGGGGTAATTAGAATGGGCCTCCACCCTCCTCCTCCACGTAGAGAAGACTCTGTCTGAGGAATCAGAGATATTTTTAGCTATGGTAGGTAGGAGTACATGGAAATAGGTGTCATGGCCTTCAAAATAAAGAGACCATCAAATTTAATATAATATAAATCGCACCTTAATGGCCACTTGACAAAATATTAATACCAGTAACACAAATGAGATTTGGCCCCCCCCAAAAAAGACCTGGAAATTCAATGATAAAACACAGGTGAGTGTGAAGATGTAGCAGGGCTGTCTTAATGAGAGGGCACCCCTGGGCACTGCCCAGGGGCCCCAGCTGCATGAGGGGCCCCTGCCCTTTCCCCAAAGCAGCTTATCCTTGAGCCCGGGGCTGCCCTTCTACATCCCAGATACCCCCGGAGCACTCTGACCCCTCTACACCCTAGATATCCCCCTACCTCCTACCTACTTGATTTCTGTTTACCTGCAATGTCTCCATTGTAGGGGCCCCAGAGCATTACTTTGCCCAGGGGCACATGATGCTATGAAGACGCCCCTGACATGTAGCGGTGAGTGAATATGTAGCGCTAAATGTGAAAACAGTGAGATATGTACCGTATATACTCGAGTATAAGCCGACCGGAGTATAAGCCGAGGCACCTAATTTTACCACAAAAACTGGGAAAAAGTATTAACTTGAGTATAAGCCTAGGGTGAGAATGCAGCAGCTACTGTAAGCAGAAAAGAGGGTCAACAATGCCCATTTGCAGCTTCACTGTGCCCATTGCAACATCACTGTGCCCATTGCAACCTCACTGTGCCCAACATCACTGTGCCCATTGCAACCTCACTGTGCCACTTACCTGGAGGATGCAGGAAGCGTCCCTAGGCCTGAGTGCAGAAGCCAGGAAAGAAGGGATGCAGCGCTAGTAGTGGAGAGGGTGGGAGTACCAAGATGGCCGCAGAGTGAATATGTAGCGCTAAATGTGAAAACAGTGAGATATGTACCATATATTCTCGAGTATAAGCCGACCGAGTATAAGCCGAGGCACCTAATTTTACCACAAAAACTGGGAAAAAGTATTAACTTGAGTATAAGCCTAGGGTGAGAATTCAGCAGCTACTGTAAGCAGAAAAGAGGGTCAACAATGCCCATTTGCAGCTTCACTGTGCTCATTTGCATGCCTCACTGTGCCCATTGCAGCCTCACTGTGCACAACATCACTGTTTCCTTTGCAACATCACCTTGCCAAAAATCACTGTGCCCATTGCAACATCACTGTGCCCATTGCAACCTCACTGTGCCCAACATCACAACCTCAGTGTGCCCATTGCAACCTCACTGTGCCACTCACCTGGAGGATGCAGGAAGCGTCCCTAGGCCTGAGTCCAGAAGCCAGGAAAGGAGGGATGCAGCGCTGGTGGTACCAAGATGGCCGCCGGAGTCCGGGACGATGGTGCAGGTCAAAAAAGTAGGTTTTAATTGATAAAAACCAACAAACATTAAAAGTGATCACAGTTAAAAAAAAAAGAAGCAATATGGGGAGTGGTGTACCTGCCCCGACGCGTTTCGTCCTTCTAGGACTTCTACTGGGGCATCTGATGCTAAAACACAGACTTTGTTTCTATTAATAGTCAGTCAAACCAGATAGTACATCTGTCACGTTCAGGGGTCAGGCTCGGAGACCAGTAGCTATAGCATTAGAGAGGCTCCCACCAACCAGCAGGATTGGTCACCCTGGCAGATAAGGCAGACTCACAAGACTCACAAAGGATCTGCCTTGTTTACATAGGCAGACCGCCGCTCTGCCGCTCTCGGAAAGATCGCCAGGTTTCCACAGTGGGAGCGTTGCTCTGGCGGCACCGCCAGAGCCCCACTCCCGCTGTGGAAACCCGGCGATCATTCCGAGAGAGGCAGAACAGCGGTCTGCCTATGTAAACAAGGCAAATCTTTTGTAAATTATCTTTAATTATTTAGTTTTTTTTTTTAAAAAGATAGAAAAATAAAACAAAATCTCTTGTATGAATATTTCTTGGGATGGGCTGCTGGTTACCTTGGGGGAAAGGGACCCAGTCAGCTCAATAAATAAAAATATGAAATAATTATCTATATTTTTTTCTATTACACCTTTGTTCCTCATCTTACTCACGGCAGAGGGAATCCTCTGGATGGATCTGGATTGTGCTAGATACAATGATAGAAGGTGATGTAATGATACATATGAAGCCTTCACATGGTTTAGATCTGCGTCATTCACTTGCACTGAATGTTGGGTGTCTGTTAATGAGACACTGCAGGGGTGTACGTGTGCTGAGGTATGTAGAATGTAACAGATCCATGAATGGAGAAGGACACATTCCATGTCATTACACATTCAATCTACCAGCTTTACACATCTAGAGAGGAACATTTCTGCCCATTCTTCTTTGTACAATATCTCAAGCTCTGTCAGGTTGGATGGAGAGCGTCTGTGATCAGCAATTTTCAAGTCTTGCCACAAAGTCTCAATGGGATTTAGGTCTAAACTGTGACTGGGTCATTCTAACTAGGGATGAGCCGAACACCCCTGGGTTCCGTTCGCACCAGAACCTGCGAACAGACCAAAAGTTCTTGTGAACTTTAGAACCCCGTTAAAGTCTATGGGACTCGAACGTTTAAAATGTTAAGTACTCATTTTAAAGGCTAATATGCAAGTTATTGTCCTAAAAAGTGTTTGGGGACCCGGGTCCGACCCAGGGGAGTGTTTGGGGACCTGAGTCTTGCCCCAGGGGAGTGTTTGGGGACCGGAGTCCTGCCCCAGGGGAGTGTTTGGGGACCCGGG